>JAQQZT010000017.1:13365920-13378489 GCA_030068275.1 Clarias platycephalus
TCCTGGGATAGGCTCCAGGTCCCTGCGACCCTGAATACAAGGATAAAGCGGTATAGAAGATGACTGACTGACTGACTTTATTACTGTATGTGTGAGACTAGTGTAGCTGGTTTGCTATAGAATGACAGTGACATTTCTGTGTGTGTGTGTGTGTGTGTGTGTGTGTGTGTGTGTGTGTGTGTGTGTATGTGTGTGTGTGTGTGTGTTTGCAGGCTGAGGCAGACCAGCAGAAGCATCAGGAGAGACTGGAGTCACAGGAGCAAGAATACAAAGCTAGCATGTTTGCTCTGGAGGAGAAGAGCAGAGATGGAGAGAACCAGATCAAGGATCTTAAGGAGACGATTTTTGAGCTAGAGGACCAGGTGGAGCAGCAGCGGGCAGTTCAGTTGCACACCAACCAAATCACCCTGGACCTAGAGAGTATGGAGACCACATCTCTCTTTCTTTCTTGCTTTGTCTTTTTCTCTCTGTGGGTTTTTGTTTTTTTTCCTCATACCACACTAACTGTGTGCACTTTTCTCCCGGCCCTGTTTGTTCCACAGACTGGAGGCTGTAATAATAAGTATAGCTCTGTCTCTCAGTGATGTTTAACACACTGAAATAAATTCGCCTCAGTGTGGTGCTGCTGCAGTCTGGATGGACTGATACACTGGGTTAAACTCCAGCTGAGTTTTTTTTTTCTTGCCCCTACTCAAGCATTAACTAGTTTAACTAGTAACTAGTAGCTTCTTATTGTTTCAGACTGCTCCCCAAAAAGCATCTGAGCATTTTTTTGTGTCAGAGCAGGGTATCTGCCATTATTTCACATGCATGGTTTATTTTGTGCCCAGTTGAAGTAAACACATCATTCTCATCTGCTGTTTCATTGATTGTTTTTTAGGTCAAATCAAGCGGCTAGAGGAGCACAAGATGGAGCAGGATAAGCAGCTGAAAGCCGTAAACAAACAAATGAAGGTAGGCGTCCTTAGAGATGTTGCTTTTTAAGCTTTAAGAGCAGGGTTGTTGAAATGGGCATCACCAGTGACCACTTGATACTGGGGTTGTTCCGATTCCGATACTAGTTTCGGAAATGCTGCCGATACCACAAAAAAAATCTGGCATCGGTATCGGCGAGTATTTGAGTCCACGTACCGATCCGATACCATTTACCATTTTTTTTTTTTATACAGTTATATTGTAAAAATACTAAAATACCTTTTTCAGTTTACAGTGTTAGAATTGTATAAAAATAAGTAATACTGTTAAATGTATGTCAGATAATAAAGAATAAAAAAAAGTTCACTATATGTACTTGTTCATGTTTTATTAAGGGATAAATCTAAAGCACAGCATTAAATTATTCTGTCTATTAATACAGGGCTAGTAATATCTACAGCTGTATATACAGATACACACCCAGGTATCGGATCAGTACTCGGTATCGGCCGATACCCTGAGCCCCAGTATCGGAATCGGTATCGGGAGGGGAAAAATGGTATCGGAACATCTCTTCTTGATACGATATTATCACCATACTGTACCTCGGTGCCGATTCAGTTTATATCGCGATTCCTTCAGCATCACGTTTTTGGAATCGATAGAATTTTTTCCCACAAATTTTGTTACAATTTTAAGACCTTGAACCTTTGAAAAACAATATTCAACAGCTTTTCAACTGATTCAACCGAATGCAGCCCGTTCCTTATGATTAATAAAGAAGTTGCAGAGAGTAGACTGAGTTTTCACAGGATGGTTTTCTCTCTCCTTCCAAAAACATGTCGGTAGATAGAATATTTATTATGTTTACGGTTTTTCTCGGTTGCTTTGGAGCATTTCTCAGATCAGAAAGTGAATTCTCAAAACTACTTGTTCAACCGCCACGTAATTTAGTCACGTGTGCACAACACATTAACATTTCTCATTGCTTTGATCAAAATGCAAATGCTTTTGTACATTCATATAATTTATTGTGTACAATTCTCTGCTGTTTCCTACATTATGTCATATTGATCAAAATATATTATACTAGTTTCATCTAAACATTTAACCTGCACATATTACATTTTCACCGAGCAGTATGTACAGTATCTCTGATAATGCCAACTGACATAATTGTTATTTCCAAATAAACTCTGCAAATAATTCACTCCTACCACACTGGATGCAAGTGGGTGAATAGTTTAGAGCCGAACACCTGCAGGATTATAAAGTTTTACTTCTTTGAATATCTCCAGAGTTTCATAGCTCAATTTGAAAATGAGCACAGTGGTGAGCATGCGGGCACACACGACTTCTAACGCCTGTGATTTTCGAGAAACATTGCATGATGTTTTGAGACTGCTGTAAGAGTGTGTAATGAGTGGGTTTCGTGACTGATTCACTCGCTGAGTTTAGAGAAAAAGGAAAACAAACAAGGATTTACAGTATGACTGATCGGAGGCTTTTGTAAAGTAACGCCATAAAAATGTCTTCCTGTTGCAACACTACAGAATCGGTTACATTCAAGGCTGATTGGTCATGGAAACCAGATATTTCCTGTCACTCGCTGATCGATCGGTGTATCTCTGTTAGAAACGTAAAAAATAAGGTTAAAAAATAGATTTTTTTTAGGAGAGATTCAGATTCAGAACTGATTCGGGTTCTCCCTTGTGTTCCTTGTATGTTTTGTTTGTGGTGATCATACGTGCAGACTGTGTGCACATCGAGCATTCCATTAAGTAGATTACTTTCCAAGTACCATCGGTCTTAATCTTTGAATGTCTTTCATTATTTCCCCCTCTAGGTCCGTCATTAATCCTGGCAGCATTAGCATCCTACTGCTGTGCTTAGTGTACTAATCAGTCTACGACTAAAACTCAGCTAAATCTAATTTAACAAAGAAATTCACTCAACCTAAAGTTGGTAGTATTTAAGTCTACAGTTGACTGCTGCTGATTTATGACTGCACTCACAGGGGTTAATGAATTCATTAGCTAGCTCACTACTCTAGTGAAAGCGCTAATTAAAGAGAAATTCTCCAACTCCATGAGCTTTGTTTCATGTCATAACCAGATCTCATAAACAGTACATTTTGAAAATTATCAGTCAGATTGATTGTAAATTGTATAATCGTGTAGTTGTCTACTTCGGTCTGACCGCGATATCGCGCGCATGTGTTGTAGGACGAGACACAGGAATGGCGGCGTTTCCAGGCTGACCTGCAGACGGCTGTGGTCGTGGCGAACGACATCAAGGTCGAGGCTCAGCAGGAGGTGCGGACGCTACGCAGGCGGCTGCAGGAGGAACAGGAGCGCAGCACGAGGCTGGCTGCAGAACTCGAGCACATACAGGGGGCCAGGTACAGCAGAACTCCTCCCGAATAGCTGCTCTTCTCGACTCCAGGAGCTCCAGTTACATCACCGTGTGTGTCTCCTGTAGCCTATGATCTCTGAATATGTTCGGGTTCAGATGTGTGATCTGTCTTCAGGGCAGTTTATTATTAAAAATTAATCTTGTATAGCCACTTATATTATATAGCAGATTAATGACATTCTTAATACCTGGAACGTCCTTATCCTTAGGTCAGATCGAGTTATGAGATTTTAAGACGTATACTGTATGTTTAAGGGCTTCTTCTAAACGCTATCAGACGAAATGGCTCTGTCACAAAAAACACAAAACCCTCTGCTGCTTTTATATCCTCTGCTCTTTTACACAGTTCTGTCCGGTTCTCTCTCAGCTCTTTACAGTGTGAAACGTGCTCGATAAAAATCCTGCTCACTCTGGTCACTTAGATCAAACTCAGGCTTGTTAGTTCTTATAAAGTGTTTTAAATGTTGAGGTTTAAAAGATTTATAACTTTTTTTTTTTTTCTCATGCAAAGGAAATCATAAAAATATAATACCATCCCATTGTCTTTAACGCTTTATTTTTTATGTATTTAACCACAGTAACATTTTCCTCTACCTGATATTTACACTACCGCTCAAAAGTTTGGGATCTCATGCAAATGTCTTTTTTCTTTTTCTTTTTTTTTTCTACATTCTACAACAATACTGGGGATTTCAAAATGATAAATTAACAGATATGGAATTAGGTAGTTATGTAAAAACAGTCAGTTGTTTGTTTTTATCATGCAAGAACAGTATTGTGTCAAGTGCATTTGCAAAACCCATTTTTGTCTCTCATGAAGACCTTCCCAGGAAAGCAAGACCAAAACGTACCTCTTCTGCAGAGGAGAAGTTCATTTAGAGTTAATAGGATCAGAAATCACCAATTAACAAACAGCACCTCAGATAAGAGTCGTTATGAAGGATTTACAGTTCATGAGTAGCAATATTAACTGTTCAAAGGAGATTATTGTGTATTTTGAACACCTTTAGTATCGCTTGACAGTGCAGAAAGAAATAAAAATCAGGAACGACCATGGAGTTAGAGAGTGATCCCAAACTTTTGAGCGGTAGTGTACAGTGCGTTCAGTAAGAACCTTTTATATCCCAAATAATACAGTAAGTCAAAAGAAACTAGCATGCTAGATATTAGTAATCAAACTGAAATTGATAAACTTGTGTCAGGTGATTAATAGTAGGACAGAAGATCTTAATTATTTGAACTACAGTAGATAATGCAGTGAGACAGGGCTGAGTGTCTTCGGTGTGGAAGGCGAGTCTCCGAGGTCTGAGTACTGTTTGAGTGGTCCTGTAGTACACTAGGTGTCCTGCTCCCTGCTGTGTGTCCTCTCCTATCTATCCTGGTGGATGTTTTCTCTGTCTCCTGCATGAGTCTGCTGAACAGTAGCATTTTTTATTTAATTTACAGTTTATTTCATTGTCTCTCCCTCTTAACAAGCCACTTCCACTCTTTCTTTTTGATTTCCTGTTGCATTTCCTCCAGGTCTCAGTGGACTTTCTTTTTTTATTGAATACTGATCTAAGAATTTATAAAACTGTAGATGTGATCTTCTTTTTTCCAGGGTTGTACCAGATAAGTATGGCAGATCAGTATTCAATAAAGTTTTAGGATTGATAGTCAAGCAGAAACGACAGTATCATACTGTAGCTGCTGAAATCGTAAGACTGTAGTGACGATACATTCTGTGAGTCTCTGGGTTGCCAGATCATTAAATATCTGCACATAGCTGTATTGTACTCTCCCCCCACCGCACCCAAACGGACTAGCCGATGTACCGCGCTATCCCCTCTTCCTCAGACGCTCCCTGAGGTCGCTCCCTAAAGGATTTCCCTCAGACATGGCCACCTTTATGTAACACCCAGGTGAGTGTACTGCTAGCGACAGCCGAGCTCTCGTACTAAATGAGTAGTGAATGGATGGATCTACCAGAGTGGAAGAAGTAATGATGACTGTATTTAAGAGCTTGTGTGCTGATCTTATTACCTCCTTCCTCTGGCCCTAATGTCTGTAATGGTTGTTCTCTGTCCATTATATGAATGTGCTTCCATTTCTTTTGTTTCCTTTATGCTTTTTATTGTTTTTGTTTGTCTTTGCGTTTGCCTGTTGTTTGGTGTGTGTGTGCCTACTATTATTTCCTCTATCCAACACTTGGTATTTGGCGCCACCTGCAGTTTGTAGCAGTTGCTGAAGTCTTTATGAACATTTCTAGAAAGCTTGGAATCCAAATCTCTTTATCTTTTAATTACATTGCCTGTGTAGTTTGCAGAATTCATTTAGATTAAACACAGTGCTATGTGCATTTCAGACATGCATGATAACGGAATGAGCATCTGACCTGGTGATGTGGCCATTCCTAATGGCTTTAAGGTGTTGATTTCTGTTATTGTTGTTGTTTGTTTGTTTTTTTGTGTGTGTTTTTTTTTTTAATCAGATCCTAGTTCACTTGGACACCCTTTTCTGCTCTGTGTTTCAGAATCACTGCCGGATCAGCGTTTGAAGGCACCAAGACGGCAGTGGAGGGATAATAAAGAATACAGTGTTATATTTATATGAACAAATGACAGTATTACAATGTGTGTCTGTGTTTCAGTATTGAGGTGTAATAAACATGATGGCATGAATCTTTAACCACGTAAATACTTCATTTTTTTTTAAAAATGCATTTTTATTTTGCATGAAATGCTTAATGAAGTATTTATTTACAGAAAGCAAACTTTTTAAAATCTGTACATACCAAAGTATTGGGTATCATACAAATACTGTCATTCACCTCCTTCTGTAGTTCGACAATTTGGCTTAAGCCAACAAATCTTAAAATCTCAGATCAAAGGAGGGATGACAGAGTTCAATTAACAATTGTAGAGTATTTATTATACTCATGTACTTAAAAACAGATAATATAATGTATAGCCTTGAAAAGAATTGCATTGCAACTAAACTGGCACTTTCTTCTGTATGCGTGATTTACAAAGACCTGACGGTTCGCTTTTAATTCTAATATACGTTTGCCATGGACTGAGTCACTGTAATTGTTACAGTCCTGCTTGATTTGCAGTCTTGTGATTTCACACTCTGTACTGTTCATGCTTTCTCTGAGTGTTTACATCAACAAGGATTCACCTTGCACATTTGATTCAGTTCATGTTTGACTACGGTTTTAGAGAACCTTCAGGATGTAAAGTATTTTAGCAACATTTTATCAACAACGTAGTGTATTCTGGCCACCACTAGATGGCGTAGTGAGGTTTCGTTTTAAAAGGCCATTTTAATTGAGGGTGTTTTTTTTCTTTTCCCTCCTCAACTTGAAAACACTGAACAGTTATTCAGAAAACTTCACTGCCACTTTGATTATCTCAGGTTTCAGAAAGCCATCTACTGCATACTGCAAAAGCATACGTTTACCCTCAGAGTTTTTCAACCATACAGCACTTACTGCTGTAGAACTTTGGATACACACGAAAACTGGATACATACGGAAAAAAAAACCCACACCTTCAGAGAACGCATTCAGAAACTCCTAATTGTGCAGAACTTTAATTTATTTGCATTTAAACCAGTTTTACTGTGACATATTCATTGATGATGCGAATGCTGTTTACTTGGATCATTTAAGATTATTAATGTATATCTTGACTGCCATTAATAAATCTTTTTTTATTGTTCTATATGTCTGTGTGTGTGTGTGTTTATTTATTTATTTTATTTATTTCATTTGGCATTCCCATGTTTTAGTGCATCCCTTACCAAGAAGCCTTATGCGATAATGTTGGCTTGGGGGGTCATTTAAGAAAGTTGTGAAGTGTGAAGATGTTTTTGATTACTAATGATAAGCATGAAATATTCGCATGAGTGCTATGAGTGGGATCGTAATACTCGATGTTAAATCTATTTAGTGCTTCATTTATAAGCATCGACATTCCTTTCCACTATCCAAAACCTTCCACTTTGCTTTGCATCTGTATTTGTATGATTGGCAGGTCGCGGTTGGAGGAGGGGAGTCTCTCAGACTCGGACAGCAGTCCTCAGTGGTGTGGAATTGGCCTGACCCAGAATGCACCTGGTAGTGAGAGTGAAAACAGCACACCTTCAGAGGCAGGAGCCACAGTCAAATCCCTCATCACGTCCTTTGACACATCTGTCAAGAGTGAGGACTCCCGATTTCTCTTCATTGTGCTTGTTTCATATTCAATATTTTTAATTTCTCTCCAGTTTATAAATATTTGGACCTCACTTTTGGACCAAATTGTCCTCACAGCAGGGCAGAGGTCCTCAAAACGTGTGTGTCGTCTTAAACGGCATCTATCCTGCAGAGGCAACTCGTGCACAGCTCAATTTCTATAAGCCTTGTTTAGGGAAAAACAATTAAAATCTGTTGGGGCTCACTTTGAAAAGATAAGTGGGTAGGATTAGAGAGTTTATTTAATACGCTTGTTATAACAAGACAAAGAGCCGTGTTATTGATGGCTGTGACTATTCATCTCAAAGGCATGTAATCATGGCACTTTTACAATGGCCTCATGAAACACGGTCCAAACGGCTGTCTGGCTGCGTATATCCGGTAATGAATCAACGCTACTGTTCAGGACAGAGGCTCCGCAGGACTGTGTATTTTAGAGAATTCCTGGTACAAAAACCTGGATTTCGGTCTTGCAATCGTTTAATTTTTTTGTACTGTACACAAAGTACCTATTTCAAACCTATTTTCTCCTCCTCCAGATGGACCCGCCGGTACAGTGCAGATGCCCACGTCTCCTAGAAGTCCCTTGAGCGGGATCCCGGTCCGCACTCCTCCCGCAGCTGCTGTCTCACCCATACAGGTGCTACTGCACTGTACAAATCCCACAACTCACAACTGTGTGTATTTTTTGTTTTTCTAAACAAAACCTCAATTGCTTTGTAACAGAGGCCTTCAGGTATCAAGCCTATGTCTAAAACCCTGGACAGAAGACTCAACCTCATGGATTCCTCTCACTCAGGTACTAAAAGCACTGTTGATTATTTGAAAAAAATTCTCATATCTGATTGAGCAGATGATCGTTTTATCGGGGACTCCACAAAATGGAAATCCCATAACAAACAGATGTCATTAATTGAGCGAGAATGGTTGAAGAGCAGAAAGGGGGTGCAACATGTGAGAATCCATGTGAAAGGAGTTGTGATTTAATGGAAATGTACTTTTAAATTATGTTATTTTGTGACCGGCACAATTAAAATTGTGGCTTTTGTTAATACAAAACAACTAAATTACATTAAAACTCAAAAATGAAAACAAAATAAAAATGTGAATTGTGAATGTGCACTGAATTTTTTCCAGGATCTCTGGACAAATCTCACAAGTTGTGATTTTTATCTTATTAACCTCAAGACAGACAATGAAGAGGAAATAAAATTGGGGAAAATAGCAAGTATGTACAGTAAGGTTCTATTATGTAGACTAAGTGCTAACGTGTTTCACAAAGGGTCACACCATTACATGAAAAGCAAAGCAAATTACCTTATTATAAGGGGAACAAAACACTTATTTACAGATAATCAATTAGAACATCATCTCAGTGTCAGTCTGCGTCAATCTACCCTGAAATTGGTTAATACTTAATTTTGTGTTATTCTTTGCATTATTCTTAATTTGGCAGTATGAAATGTTTGTATGAGAATATGGTCTAAATTATATCTTTGGTGTTTTTAGTTGGTTTCATAGAATTCTGTTTCATATCACCTTCCTTAGAAAGCAGCTTGAGACGTAAATAATCCGTAACTGTCTAAAATATGTTTACTTTATTACTGTACTTAATTACAGTTTTCACATGTGGTTTTATTAGTGGATACTTTTCATTTTCACTCCACTACATCCTACATCAGATACCTGTACTTTGTACTTCTCTACATTTACATACTGTAACCACACTGGTGTGGAGCAAGCTCAGGGTGTTTGATACTTTTTTGATAGTTTGATAGTGTTTTTCTCAAGTAGAGTTGTAAATGTAGGACTTCTGCTTTTACTTAACTAATATTTTACCTGGGGTACCTCTAACTTACTCAAGTACAGGATTCGTGTATTTTGTCCACCCCTGCTTTGATGAGGCTTTCTTCTAAATGCTGAACGTCCACAACCGCTCAAAAGTTTAAGACCACTTTCTAACTCCATGGTCGTTCCTGATTTTTATTTCTTTCTACATTGTAAAGCGATACTGAAGGCGTCCAAAAAATGCAATAATCTCCTCTGAACAGATATTGATGTGTATCTGCTACTTCTGCTCTGTAAATCCTTCATAACGGCCTTGATTTCTGAGGCTGGTGACTCTAAATGAACTTCTCCTCTGCAGCAGAGGTAGGTTTTGGTCTTGTTTTCCTGGGACGGTCTTCATGAGAGACAGTTTCATCATGGTGCTTGATGGGTTTTATAAATGCACTTGACACAATACGTATTCCAGAAAGGCTGAACTCCGCGTCTTAAAATAACAACTAACTGTTGTTGTTGTTGTTATGTAATTACCTAATTCCATCTGTATTATTTTATAGTTTTGAAATCCCCAGTATTGTTGTAGAATGTAGAAAATAAATCACTAAACAAAAACAAAGAAATTTGCAAGTGTTCTAAAACTTTTGAGCGTAGTGTACATCACATGACTACCCTGAATGTACTAACATGAAAACTTACGAAAGTTTTTAAAAATAAATACCAGCTGCGTAAATACAAGGGTATTACAAGAGTCACGAGAGTGTGTTGCAGCATCGTTTGAACAAATACAGTACTGCATAACTAACTGCCGGAGGCTTGAATACACCATGAGTCACCCTTTGTTTTTGTCCTGTTTGTTTGTTTTTTTAATTTTAGTTCTGCATCTGTAACTCCTGTCTGCTTCTCTGTCTCATGTTTAGTTGATGAGTTGAAGCCCTCGTCTCTGATGAGAAAGAGTCCGTCCCTCGAGTCAGTCATCAAAACTCCAGCTGCGCTAAGCAGCAGAACGTCCTCGTTCACGTACAGCCGGGTCAACAGTAGGCTCAAGTAAGAAAAGTGCCCGCACGCAAACACACACACACACACACACACACACACACACACACACACACACACACACACAGAGAAACGATGTTAGACTGCTATTCCCACATCAAAACATCACCAACCGTCAATTACAGGATTATTAACACATACATAGCTAATAAATTAACTTCTTATTGCACTGTGAAGGGCATTTTATAATTTTGGAGCGTCCTCCTGTTGTCCAATAGAGACATTAAAACACCACAGGGTGCCTAGAGTGATTTAGGACCTGTCTCTTCTAGTGAGCATCTGTAAACACGACATTACAGCGAGACCAAGCATTCATTCTTTAATTAAAAAGTAACTTCTGGTTATTCATGTCATCATTCTTTACTAACACAAGTCAAAAGCTTGTTATTATGTCCTGAAAGTAAAACTTTCAATTAAATAATAATAATTATTATATATAATTATTATTATATAATCTATTGCTTTAGTAGCACGTGTATTGAGAAAAGAACTACGTGAAAAATATTTTCTGGAGGCCTGAGGGAACAGCAGTACAGTGTCAGTTCAACAAGTCAGTCGTAGAATATGACCCACATATGACTGTAAGGGAACATCATATCAAAGCTGTGACGTAGTTTTAGATAGAATATCAACCCTGGAGCGGTGCTGTAAGATTAATGATAACACAAACCAAAACGTCTTCCCTCTGAAAGGCTGAATTTGTATTAAATGATCTAAATCGTACAATTACTGTACTTTTGGACAGTTATGAACAAACACTGACGTCCATAACAAGAGAATTACAATTTCATTCAGTATGTATTATTATTATTATTATTATTACGAGGGTTAGACAGAATTTCAATTCAATTTTATTTATATAGCGCTTTTAACAGTGGTCATTGTCGCAAAGCAGCTTTACAATTTTAAAATAATATAAGCGGTTATATTAAAACTTCTGTTGGCTGCACCGTCTTTATCAGCGCTTTCTGTTCAAGGCTCCACAGTCACTGATGTCCAAGTGTAAACATGTTACATCAGTTTATTTGTAACTGCAGTGCGAGAAAAAAGGGAAACGCTTGTGATTTGTACGAAAGAAGATCAGCGTGCAGTGATATGTTTCTTCGTGGTCTGAGGGTGTACCTGGTGCCAAAACAACTTAAACAGAAGTGTTTGGATATCTGCAAACCAAATGTGCACTGATGCTCTAAGGTGAAAGTTTCTTAAAGAGAATCATTGCTGGTAATGAGACCCGGATTCATCACGACGAGGCTTTAAGAGTAAAGAGCAGAGTGTGGAACGGAAACATCCTCAATCGCCAACCAAGAAAAAGTTAAAAAGTCAACCATCACCCGGAAAATTTATGCTTCTCAGGGGCCAGTATTGGAACATTATCAGGAAAAAGGCTTCAACAATCAACAGTGATCGTTACAGTGAGATGCTTATTGAAGAGCTGAAGTCCAAACTTCAGATTAAACGCAGAGGACTGATATACGAGGGCGTCGTAATCTTGCACATTTCTGCCCACACTGTCGATACTCTACAAAAACTTAAAGCATCCTTCTTATAGTCCTGATCTCGCTCCATCTGACTTTCGCCTGTTTGGTCTCCTGAAAGCAGCACTGCGAGGACGAAGCTTCACTTTGAGGTGAAGAAATGAAGACAGCGGTGCATTCGTGACTCGCAGCTCAACATAAAAAGAATTGGAGAATGTGAAAGCTTGTTGACAGATGGACAAAGTGTATCGAAAAGCAAGGAGATTATCTAAAAAAATTATGTAGTCAGAGTGTGATTAATGTTTGACTCACCCTCATATTATTATTATTTTCTCATGAATCCATTTATTATCTATGCTGATCATCAGTCATTGTCTATGCTGATGTGTAGGGTCGACAGACAGCACAAGGCGAGGTACCCTTGATAGGGGGCCAAAGCATCGGATATCACAATCCCACATATTCACACACCATAAAAACATACTGAATACTACGCGCTGTTTGGAAACACTGATTAGAGACTGGTGATTCAGACACTCAACTCTGGAGGTGTGAGGCAATAATCATAACCACTTACCACCATGCTGGTGGTGGACTTTGCAAAGAGGATGGAAATGACAGTAGTAAATACTGTCTTCCAGAAGAGGCAGGAACATAGGGTGACATATAAGAGTGGAGGCAGAAGCACTCAGGTGGACTACATCTTGTGT
>JAQQZT010000017.1:13378589-13390022 GCA_030068275.1 Clarias platycephalus
AGGGAAAAGGGGACAAGGAGACTTGGTGGTGGAATGAGGAAGTCCAGGAGTGTATACAGGGAAAGAGGCTAGCTAAGTGGGACACTGAGAGGACTGAGGAGAGTAGACAGGAGTACAGGGAGATGCAGCGTAAGGTGAAGGTAGAGGTGGCAGCAAGGTGAAGGTAGAGGTGGCAAAGGTAAAACAAAGAGCATATGAGAACTTGTATGCTAGGCTGGACAGTAAGGAGGGAGAGGTGGATCTGTATAGGTTGGCGAGGCAGAGAGATAGAGATGGGAAGGATGTGCAGCAGATAATTCGCTGTGGCGACCCCTGAAAGGGAACAGCCCAAAGACAAAGAAGAAGAAAAACATACTGAATACTACGGGCTGTTTGGAAACACTGATTAGAGACTGGTGATTCAGACGCCCAATCCAGGAGGTGTGAGGCAATAATCATAACCACTTACCACCATGCTGTCTATTATTATTATTATTATTATTATTATTATTATTATTATTATTATAATACCAGCATTTTTCCCTTCACATTCACCAACCAGAGAAGGAAAGAAAAAACCTTTTCACTTTCACTAAAAAGCAAATCTCGTGCCAGAATGAAATTACCAAAGTTCTAAGAGCAAGTATTACAATTATTGCTGAGTCATTTCCTACTTGGGATTGGATATTCTTGCTGAATTTTGCATCAAGCTACCTGGCTTGCAATATACTGTATTGTTACACTGATTTTCCTGTAAGTGAGTGTTCCACTATGTTCTTAATGCAGCAAAATGTTAACTTTTAATGTCTGAATTAATGGTGTATACAAAACCCCACAGTGAAAAGGAGCATACTTTTATAACAAAGTGATAATTGTAAGTGCAACGTATATGAAGCAGAGATTAGATTTTTAATGGAATGTTCAAAGCTTTTATATATTGCAGTTGAATCCAGGATGGAATTTATTATTTTTTTTATGAAATATGACAGCAGTTTTGTCTATAACACCAACTCCAAAAAAGCTAGGACAGTATAGAAATTGGCTATCAAAACTGTCTGTAATCATCTGTACAGTCTTGAACTCAGAAGAGAAACACTACTCCATTGATTTATCAATCAAACAAGAGTAATTTTAAGTGTTTGTTTGCAAATTATCCAATATGTTCAGGATAACACCCTCAAGAAATTCAAGACAACCCGTCAAATCTCACCGCCGAAAACCAGTTCTGAATACACGTGATCTCCGATCTCTCCCTCAGACATCAATGTCTTAAAAATCGTCATGATCCTATAGTGGAGATCATGAAGTGGACTCGGGAACACTTTGGTAAACCTTTGTCCATTAACACCGTTCCGTTTATGAAGTGCAAACTATGGCAATGAAAAATTGCGAATTTACTTTCACTAAAAAAACATAAATCTCGTGCCAGAATGAAACATAAATCTTGTGCCAGCATGAAAGTACTTCTGTAAGTTCTAAGAAAAAGTATTACAATTATTGCTGAGTCATTTCCTACTTTCGATTTGATATTCTTGCCGTATTTTGCATCTGTATTGATGTACAGTAATTAACTGGCTTGCAATGTATTATTGTTATGCTGATTTTCCTGTAAGTTCGTGTTCAATTATGTTCTTAATGCAGCAAAATGTTAACATTTAATGTCTGAATAAAAGGCGTATACAAAACCCTGCAGTGAAAAGATTGCTGAAGGCCTGCAAAAAGAGAAAAATGGGGGAAACTCACACTAGCTAAGCTTAACCAACTGGTGAAGCTGGTGTCCTGGTAACAACCTAGTAATTGTCTTCATTAAAACACACTGAGGGACGTTCTTTTTTTTGGCGAAATAATCATTAGGTACATTAGGTTGATAGTAAACTCAGATTGTACTATTAATGACTACATTTTATGGCTACTATTAATGTTTTAATTTCCCACTATTGTGTAAGATTTAAGACAAACAGGCATTTCAGGAAGACTATGTGCTCATGACGTGACTCCTAAGAGCAATGACCTCAGTGTCTTCCACACTTCCCACAAGATCGCACATCCTTGTTGTCTCTCATCCTGTCACCCGCTCAAACTTATGTTTTCATTCTAACGTCAATAAAAGCAGGGAGCAGCTGGCACAGGGAGGGCACAACAACACACAAGCTCTAACTCTGTGTTATGTATCTCATACACACACATACTGTATAAAGATATATTGTACTGTACACCGATCAGCCATAACATTATGACCACCTGCCTAATATTGAGTCGGTCCCCTCCTTCTGTAACCAAAACAGTGACAGTATATTCCCCAGCCAAAACAAAAAAAAGTCACCAGTTTGATTCAAGTAATCGAACATTTAAGAGCTTTCTATTGGATAATTACTGCAGTGATTAATATGTAAATAAGTTATTTAACCCTAACCGACGCAGTGAGTAGTTTCTCATTTCTTAAACAGCCGTGTCAGAAGACATAATCCTGTGGCCGTGGCAAAGATATTACTCTCAAACTATGGCCCTGTATCACGCAAAGACAAAAACTAAGGAGATTGCTAAAAGACCTGAAAGAAATAGCATCATTAAAACCAGGAAGGATAGTGGTGGACCACCATCATCGGGGAAGAAATGTGATTGGAAAAACACCCTGAATCAGCATGGTTGGAGATCCCTCGCGTAGTGAAATCAAATAAGAGCATATTTAAACACATAATGCGAAGAGACCTCAAGGGATTGGGACTAAACAGCTGTGTAGCCTCAAGAAAAGCACACATCAGTAAGACTTCTCGGAAATAAGTCATCAATTTGCTAGGGAGATTAAAGAATGGACTGTGAAGACCTGGAAAAAGGTCATGTGGTCATGGCGGTTCAATTAAATATTAGTGTGTGACTTTTTCTTTTTTTTTTTTTTTTAGTGTATGTATGATAAAGATCACAATACATATACACATTAACTCAAATGGTCATGAATGAATTAATTTGAATAAATTAAAGTGAGCAGTTTTTATGCATAGAAAAACTGTGTGTGTGTGTGTGTGTGTGTGTGTGTGTGTCCCTGGTGTCAGTGTGGAAAGAACAGACCCTCTGGCCGCTCTGGCGCGGGAGTACGGGGGATCTAAGAGGAACGCGCTACTGAAGTGGTGCCAGAAGAAAACAGAAGGCTATCCGGTAAGGAGCACAGGCCGTAACCTCGTCCCCTCACATCACCCTTTCTCTCTCTCTCTCTTTTCTATTCCTCATGTGTTTTGTTCTAAATTTTCACACAAGAACCGCTCGTTGTCACATTCATACTTTCGGGTTCATGTCAGTGCAAGTCAAAAATAATTCGTGTGAACTTGGATAATGACGAGGATCATCAGGGTTGTTTTTTTTTTTTTTTTCCCTGCGCCAAGGTACCAAGGAAATTGTGTGAAATTATTAGCACTGTCCATGTGTTTCGAAGCCGAACTGTGTACATTTGTTAGTGTGTTTAGGCCTACAGTGCTGTTTCTGCACTTTCCTGGGTGTTAGGATTTGTTCCCATGGCTCCTCATGTGCTAATAGCCTCTATACGGCCAAAGGGGATTAGAGACGAGCCTCTAACGTGTTCGTGTGCGAGAGCTGAAGCGCTTAGCTCCACTAATAGTCTCCTCTGGTAAACAAAGATGTGTATGTAAGGTTTTATGGTTTCTTCCATTTTACATCATGGACTTATTAAAGGGTAAATAGATATTTAGGTCGATGGCTAAGAATAACCGCTATTCTACGCGTGAGAGAGAGAAAAGAAGAGAAATTCCAGGGACATGAGTTAGCTCTAAGGCAGACCTCCCAGAGAAATGTTTAGTCATCTTTTTCTCACTCTGGAGTTTCTATTCTTTCACAATGACATATCACGCTATTCAGTGGATTTACCAGATCACTTCATGAGGCAAATGTCAGCTTAACATCCATGACTGTTAAATGCTTCATCATGTCTTGGGAACATTTTCCCGTTCGATTTAGAAACAACGCACTGAGAGCATGAGAATCTTTTTTTTTTAATTTCTTTCCCCTGTCCTCATTGTTTCCTCTTACCTACGTGTAGGCTCACCTATAAAGTGTGTCCCGCTGCTGCTGGAATGCAATAAGAAGCTTACACTAATAGTTGTGGTTTTTCATCCTCGACTATGAGTCAGGGTATTATTTGCTCGTGCATTTATTCCATGTGTGGCTTTGTAATTAAGTTCTTTCCAAAGAGTCAGATTCTTTTTCAGGTTCTCGATGCCGGTATTACGACATCCAGTGTTGCTCAGATTAGAAACAGGGGGAAATAATACAGTAAGCACAGGAGGGTTAGAGTTAGACAGATAAAATTTGCTTTAGTGAGTGTGTAGTGTACTGTGGGTGTCACTTCCTGCCACAGTCATATTTCACACTTTTTTGCAAAAGTGCAAAATATTCTGATGTCACTGCTAGTTTTGCCCTTTTTCCGTCTAGGTTTTATTTTCTTAGCATTGTCTTTCCATCTGTCTAAATGTCCTATATGTTATACTTGTTATTGTTGTTGTTGTTGTTGTTGTTTTTGTGTGGAAGGTGGTGGGGTTTTCCTGCAAAAACAGAACAAACATGTGTCTGGAGGGGGGCTAATGCAAAAACAGAAAGCACCAGATCACATTAACCTTTAACGTGTATAAAGACCATCTGTTACAGTCTGTCACGTGCTCGGTCCATTTACAGCTATTCCTCTTCGTGCGCCTAATTTGAGCATACGTCTCAAATTAAAGCCAACAGGCACAGAGATAAGGAAGCAGAGATTAGGAATCCAGAGAACAGTCGTGGCCTGGGGCCGGCTCTCCTTCCACACTTGCTCACTTCAACCTGAACCCAGCCTGTGCTGAGGAAAAGGTCAGAGCATTCGTCCATGACTCTGTCATAAGGGTCATTAGCCGTGAGATTATTCGCTCTCACACTGATGCCTAATAATGTTTCAGAGACTTGAACAGCTTCTAATTGCCACCTAACATGCAGAAATTGGCAACGCGGTGCCGCTCTACACACACTCCGCTCTTCGATGATCAACAGTTTCTAAGCAAGTGTGCATGCGCATAGAAATAACTCATTTACAGATGAATCATTTCCCCTACCACCCGTTGTCAGGGTGGGGAGAAGACAGGCAGAGGTGTATGTGTGTGTGTGTCTGTGTGTGTGTATACCCGTGTCAAAAACTTATTTAATAAAAGTACAAGATTTGATTTGGGCTTCTTTTTTTCGAGACAGTGACACAGTGGCTTCACTGGTTTCCTTCAACCTCCAGTAGGTGCACTGGGACTAAGATAAATTACCCCTAGGTGTGAATGGCATCCTACCCATGGTGTATTCCTGCCTCACGCCCCGTGTTCCTGGGAGAGGCGCGGGCTATTTACTGTACTTACACTGAGTAATTATTTCAAGTGCCCAGCACATTCCTCAGATGATCTGCGTCTGGAGGGTTTATCAGCACATGGATTAAATATTAACTCACTCCAGTTCGTCTACTGAAGACTCATCTCCACTGCTCTTTATGGTGCATTGACACACGTGGAACACCGGGGGAGCTATGTGAGGATGCTCTTCTTATCCTTCATTCATCTCACTATGTTTACATGATGTTGTGTTAGCCGGACCTTTAAAATAAATGTACATGTCAGACGAACTGAAATCTTTGAAATTGTCAAGGTCAGACAAGCACAATGGGGTTGGTGGGTGGTACGACTTTATTGTCATTGCAGTGTACAGATACTCAGCAATGAAACGCAGTTTAACAGCTACAGTGAAATCTCGGATTGCGAGTAACGCGGTTTCGAGTGTTCCACAAGACAAGCAAAGATTTTAAATACATTTTGACTTGGAAAACAAACAAGTCTTGGTTTACGAGTACAGAGTATCATGTATCACGCATGCGCTTCTTGTTTTGACGCCGAGCGTTTTTTCTCTCTCTTGCGCTGCGGAATTGTGGGTAATCGTCTCCCCTGCTGGGTCTTAATGCGCGTCTCTCACTGGTATAATCAACATCCATGCACGCGTGTACTGTTTACTATAACACTGTGTGTGCGTAAAACATATTTTATTTTGTGCCTGTATGCATGTGTGTACAGCACGCATGTAAAGCAAAAGCAAGTCTCATTAGAGAGGTTAAAGATCCATTCTCTCTCTCTGTATCAGTCTGCTTTTTGTGTCTGTGTGCGCGCGTCATTGGACATCGTGCCCCACACACACACAGACAGACCCCTCCTACTTTCGCCTTCACAGACACACACACACTCTTTCTCTCTGCTCTACACAGAAACACTGCTCTGTCGCGATTCTTTGCAAGTAAAGTGCAGGTTAATTTGTTTAATTTTTATTTTACAGCAGTGATTCCGTTCAATCGAGTGTCATTAGAGAGATTTCTTGTTTATTTTTCAGATAAAACCGTGATTCCGTTGTGTGTGCGAAAAGAGTGGAGGAAGGGTAACTGTGTAAGATGAGATGGGGGAGAGGGGGAGGGGCTCCTTACTTTAGCTTCACACACACACACACAGCGCCTTCGCGCACAAACGGAAACACTTATCTGTTGGGATTTATTTTTACTTTTTTTAAAGGTAAAGTGGAGGCTAATTTGTTTTATTTTTACTTTATATTTTGTATTAATAATTTTTTTTTTTGGGGGGGGGGGGGTTTGGGCTGTGGAACGAATAATTTAAGTTTCCATTATTTCTTATGGGAAAATTCTATTTGGTTTATGAGTGTTCTGAAATATGAGCCCACTTCCAGAACGAATTATGCTCGTAATCCAAGGTTCCACTGTGTACTAGAAGTGCAATTACAAGAGTATACGGTATACATCAGTGCAAATATACTGTAGGCCTTGTGTAATTATAAGGTGCAGGATAAATACAAGTAGAATATATAGTAAATGCAGTAAATATTGTGCAACATGGCTGTGTAGTGAGTTTATACAGTAACTACAGAATAGATTACACTATGAAACGGAAAAGGGGTTATAAGCAGGAATATAAGCAGGTGATGTCCATAACAATTTGCAGGATATGTGTGTTTTAATATATAAAAATATATTTATGTATAAACAGTAGAATATACATAGAGACACCTTTCTTTAAAAAAAAGAGGAGCACTGTGTTATTGTGCAATGCATATAGAGATACATTGTATATATGTATTGAGATTTTATGTATATATTTCTTCAAGCTTTTGGGTTATTCCTCTTTTGGACACTGTGCATGCTCCAGAGGTTATGTGACACACTTCTATAAAGAAGTTAAACAAAATGCAGAACAGAGCATCCTTCAGATAACACCATAACCAGGAGAGATAGCGTGGATCTCGCTTATACAAAAAGTAGTGTATATCATGGACAAAATGTACAGAGCTCTAAAATTCTCTGTGTTTTACCGCTCAGCGTGCTATTCCTCGTCAGCTAACGTGTTTGAGTGTTTGGTGACGTAATAGGTCAACTGGGAAAAGGCCAACTACAGACAAGCTGAAAGGGGGCATATTGCCACCTGTTGTGGTGGACTCTTACATACTTTGCCCAATAATTCGACTCCCCTGCCGTGCTTGTATAATGGGACAAGGACAGCAGTCCAATTAAATGGCCTAGGCCAGGGGTTGGCAACCTTAAACACTCAATGAGCCATTTGGACCCGTTTTCCACAGAAAAGAAAACACCGGGAGCCACAAAACCCTTTTGACATCTAAAATGAAGATAACCTTTATGCTATGTATAAAAAATAAAAAAAACTATAGTGTGTTGCATTTATGAAATGAACTGCTACAGAGGAAACTAATTTTATTTCTGCATGCAACAAAAACATTTTGAACTGGGTTGACGCTGGGTTGAAGGTTACTTTCAAATAAAACACTCCATGTCTATTTGAGTCCTCTTCGTATTTATGAAATATAAAGCCGGACTTAAATTATCCACCTGCAGCAAACTAAAAATGCCATCTGCTTCTGTGCAGTCAGCTGTCAAGCTGAATGAAACCGGGGCTCAATAACCCTGGCTCCACTTAACTGTGCATGTAAACCTACTGTTATCTCAGGTAGACTGATCTCCAAACTTAGCAAACTAGGACATTCCCAATCCAACTGCCACTTCCTGACAAATCAGCTGTAACCTATTAGATTATATAGGGAATAAAACACGATTGTTGGCATTCATCCAGGCTCTTTTCTGTTCTGGCACCTAGGTGGTGGATTGAACTTCCTCTAGATGTCCGTACAGCACAGACTTTGACTACCCCCCCCCCCCCTCTTCCCAGTTGTGTTGGACTAATGGCACTTAGTTATTAAACTAGCTAACCCAGTGTAAGTATGTATCCAGTGATGTAAACTTTAAAGCACTTTTTGTAAGTCACTCTGGATAAGAGCGTCTGCCAAATGCCTAAATGTAAATGTAGATTAGGTCCCCATCTTTCCTTCACTGTTACACCAGTGGCAGAAAGGAGTGTATGTTGAGCACCCCCTTCTCTACACGCTATACACTTCTCCCATGCTACTAACACCGGCTACTAACACATTGACAGAAGACACAACTTTGGTTGGACTTACCTTAGAAATTGGGAAGAGAAGAGAGAGAGCTTACAACAATGAAGGCCAAAGACTGGCAGTTCAAAGAACAATTTTGTCCTGAAGCCCTCAAAACAATAGAACTCATTATAGACAGGAAGTACAATCAGGCCCCTGCTCCATTACACATTAATGGAGACTGCATGAAACCTGCTTTCAGGTTCCTGGGTACAAACCGATCATCTTTCCTGGACCACTAAACCCACAGCATTAGTCAAGGAGGCAAATCAACGACTCCACTTCCTCAGAAAAAACAACTTGCACAAACAGCTGTTAATGTCCTGCTACCGTCGCCTCATCAGGAGCATGTTGATGTTTTATATCACTGCATGATACAAGGACAGCAGCGAATCGGCAGCAGACAGGAAATCCCTGGAACGGGTCATCGGTGCCTCCCTGAAAAACATCGGCTGCTCACTTCCCTCCCTGAAAGACTTCTTCAGCTCTCAACCAAAATGCTGAGAAGATCCATGGCACCCTGGACATCATCTGTTTGACCTACTGCTCTCTGGCAGACACTTCAAGTCTGTCACGTCAAAGACAAACTGACTTGATGACAGCTTCTACCCCAGAGCCATACATAACTTGAACACCACGTAACACTGACACAGACTGTTAGGGACCATCTGCCCTACACACTTACTCACTTACGGTTAATTTTACACACCCAACTGCACTTTAGTACATGTTTATTCCCAGCTACACTTCCATCAGGGCTTTTCTATCAAAATGGATATTCAAGGGCCGATGTTTATATAGATGTGAGGCTGATGAACTTAAATTTTGGAAAGTAGTAGAATATAAGAACTACAGACAGAAAATAAATAAAACATTGCTGTAGCACAAATTTCCAACCTGAAAACATTTCACTAAGACATCCAAGGTGAATGAAAAGAACGATCTCAGCTTCATTCATACGCACTTGATTTAAATAATGATTAAATCCACAACCAGCTGGGGTTCTTTGAGAGAAGCGTCCACGCAGAACGTTTATAGAACGCTAAAAATCTTTCTACCAATGCGCAAAAATGTGTTGTTACTTACTGTAACAAGGGAGACGGTTATTTAACATTTAGGTCAGTGTTTGGTCACAGTTTCCCACCATGGGAATGTCTTGAGGATTTCTGCTTTCTCAGTAACATGACAAAAAAAAACAAAAGCTTGCCATATTACTGAGAAGTCCTCAGAAAACCAGAAGTCCTCTTTTTAAAAACCACTTTTTGTAAGTGGCCGGTAATGGAATGGCTGTTTATAGCTGCTATAATGTTAGTATTAAGAGGAACTAACTTGTCTTCTGGGTGTTCCGTAAATATATAAACGGGAAAAAAGCACCAATTGTTAAATAAACTGCCCAGATCAGAAGGTCAGCAGTTCAACCCCCAGCTCCACCACGCTGCCACTTTTGAGCCCTTGAGCAACTCTGTCCACTCAAGGGACACCATGTCAGGGCTGACCCTACTCTCTGACCTCCCCGGCCCCCCAGCTGTTATGTGACGAGAGAGTTTCACTGTGCCGTAATGTATATGTGAGAAATAAAGGCTCGACTTGACATGAACATTAATCATTGATAAACGCAACAAAACGCTCAGTCAGTGATTACAGTATTTACTGCTAACAGCCCACACAATCATGTTTTATTCCCTATATAATATTTCAAAATAATCTTTAACGGTGTGGACTCTCCATGACAAAAATACTGAATAAAATGCGAAACATAAACCGTTTGCAAATCTAGAAGTTCTTTCCTTTTTAAAAAAAAAAAATCTAATAGTTCTTTCTTTAATACTTTTTTTTTTTTTAAACATGGCAACTCGATGGGACTAGACGGAGCTAGATAATATGTTCAGTATTTCAGGAAGACACATTAGTGTGAGTGTCCATGTCTGAAATTAGTCATTAAATACAGCATGGTTCCCGTTTATGAATTAAGATCATATTTTCATCCATTAGTTTCATGCTTTGTTTTATATCCTGTTTTCCTGCTGTAATTAACGCCTGACTTACTGCAGTAAGTACAAGCTTTATAGTAAATTGTTTGAAATTTAAAGCCACAAATGTAAACCACTTCTGTATGACTCAGCGCACATTACCTCCCCCTTTTTTCTTTGAAACAGAGCTCATCAATGAGTGGTTCCCGTTGTCCTCATGGCGTAAAGTTGTTATTAAGGTTACTTTTTGCTTCATTTACAGTATATAAAAGATGACAGCATCACCCAGCAACAGACAAAAGAGAGAGAGAGAGAGAGTGAGGGTATACAACTCATACCATTCTCATTAGTCAGATTATCAAATCAAAGACTAGTTAAATGGAAGCGACAAGTCAATCGGTGTATTTACCTGTCACTGAGCAAGACACTGAGTCATCAGTATACTGGTGTGTTATTTTAAGCAAGACTCACTCAGTGAAATCTGCAGCCTTATACAGTATATGTATACTACCAGTCAAAAGCTTGGACACGCTTTCTTCTTCTTCTTCAGCTGATATTATTAATTATTATTAGAATAAATGTAAAAAATATATATAATAATAATAATAATAATAATAAAAAAAGTAAACTGTGTTTAATACTAATACTAGTAGGGATGGGAATCACCAGGGATCACCCTTAATACGATACGATCTTCTCACGATACCTAGGTGTATCCCGATTCAATATTTAGTATTTTTCTACTTTGTTAGAATTCTAAACAAACTTAGCAAATAATGCACTCCTACTACACAGGGTGCTGCGCTGTCTGTCAGTGTGTGAACAGTCTAGTACACCACCTGTAGGATTATAAAGGAACATCAACATTACCTCAAATGCGAACATATATAAATATATATTATATATATATACACTCAGCAAAAAAAGAAACGTCCTCTGACTTTCAACTGTTTTTACTTTCAGTAAACTTAATGTG
>JAQQZT010000017.1:13404721-13440684 GCA_030068275.1 Clarias platycephalus
TCTTGCAAGAACTATTACAGAAAGGCTGACCTCTGTGTCTTAAAATAACAACTAACTGTTGTTTTTGCTGTTGTTACATAATTACCTAATTCCATATGTGTTATTTTATCGTTTTGAAATTTCCCAGTATTGTTGTAGAATGTAGAAAATAAATCACTAACAAAAACAAAGTAATTTTCAAGTGACCCCAAAATTTTGAACGGTAGTGTATATGTTTTTTTTTTTTTATGCTTGAATGATTCATAGTTCACTGTGTGGCTCAACAAACAAAAAACATTCCTCTGAAACTGCTCAGTCACAGGGACTGGACTGGAAATAAGAGACAAATAAAATCCTTCAGTAAGTCTGGAGAAATATTCCTCAAGACTACTTTAGAAATTACAAGAAGGTCTGGCCCTTTGGAAGCAAAATATGAAGCAATGAGAAGTGACGCAATACTTTGGCACAGTACTGTGTATGACCGTCTTTACTTAATGTGCAGTCTTGTATGTTAAGTAAGGAATAAAACACACCGTGCACTGCTATAAGGATGGAAAGTTATTATTTTCCAAAAAAAATCGTAAAGTGTATTACTCAGACTTTACTTAAACATAGTTCCTCCTCCGCCATCAACAAATCTGTAGGGGATGACGACAACGATGAACTGTCCACCTTTGTAAAGTCAATAAAGGTGACGCGTAACAGCTGCTGGGATTCTTTACTTAACGTACAAGCTTGTACGATAAGTAAGGAATAAAACACAGTGGTTGTTCTATTATAAGAAAACACTTTAAAACAGCGTGGCATGAAGTATTTTATTTCTCTTTCATCATGGCAAGTTTAATTTATTAACAAACATCACATACTTTTTCATTTCTTTACATCTGTTCTGGAACATCTGTTCATTCATTCATTATTCATCCCGGTTATTTTGTATACAGGGTCATGGGGGGCCTGGAACCTAGTCCATCAAAGGACACACACACACGCACACACAATTCGGGAACGCCAGTTATCCTAATCTGCATGTCTTTGGACTGTGGGAGGAAACCAGAGAACCTGGAGGAAACCGGAAAAGGCAAAGTCCATACCGGGGGGAAATAATTACAAACTGACACTAGAGACTCCATCCATAACTGTTTTGCCGTATCAGTGATTTTTATTTGTTATATCTGAGCTGTGGATCACGCGTCCCTCCTGTGAACAACCCGTACCTTAGTTCTAGAAGTTCATAAGTTCATTTTTAATCATGCCACCTCTTGGAGTTATTAATACTCACCTCTTGTACTACGGGTCTATTGTTCAGTCTCGCTCCTGATACCTGACGCTGTTAGTCATCAAACATGCCGTGTAAGTCCTCAAAGCTTCCCCTCTCCTGCTTTGTCTCTTATAATGAATGACTGGCAGCCTGTTGAAAGAATTTATATTAACAGATGGCACATGGACGGATGACGGAACACAATACACAGTAAACAAACAGTTAACTCATCGCACTGGTGAGGGGAGAAAGAAACTATCCTCCGTTTTATTTATTTATTTTCCCCCCACAGACACGTATATATATATAACTTTGCCACTCCGGCAGTAAAGAAAAAATGGTGTTTACGAGGAAGATTTGAGAAACGATGACTGATAGTCGTTTATTCGTAAGCCGTTTTGTTTTCAAGGTGACTGCAACAGAAACTAGCTGCGCGTGCCATACATTTAGGTCTCGACTCCTGACACAGCAGGCAGCTATTTACTCAGCTGTGACGTTAATTAATTAGAGAGAAAATACCAAATCTTTCAGCTTTATGGATTACGTAGAGGCTTCTAATGATTAAAAATGTTTATGTGTGAACGTCGCCTGTGTACGACGCTTTCATCTGTTTGATTAAAAAAAAACCAGGACATGATTATGTTCTCATATATTACATGTTGACTCGAGTAGCTCATGTTTATTGAGCTGCTAAATACTGTACGCGCACGGCAATGCTAGTTTATTATGCAGAGAAAATGTTACGCAAACCAACGTTAAAGCTGTAATTAGATGTCTTTGGCATGACATGGTAACAAGCAGAAGACGCACAGATGTTTATTTTGGTTCTGTGCGCCACATGTGGTGCGTATCGACAGCCAGGCCCGTGTTTATTATTGTCGATTGGGGTACTCGTCGCCTGGTCCGTCTTTCTGTGTGGTATATGATGACCTTTAATACTTGCGTTTGTTTTTCCGCAGGGCCGCAATCTGACCTTGGCCTTCCAAGCAGCTGAAAGTATCGGGATTAAACCTTCTCTGGTGAGGAAACACACCACACACATACGGCTTGGCTCGTACGTGCACGACAACGCGAACCTTTAACCGTACAGTAAATACACGCTTTCTTCAGCTGATAACGTTGAGCTGAGACACGAAATACTGTACGTACATTACGCGATCCCCCGGTGAACGGCTTAAGGGTGGAAATTGGTGGAAATTGTTAAACGCTGAGTTGTCAAACTGCAGGAAGTCATTAAAAGGTATAGAAGAATAGCTTTGAGTCAAATGCAAACTAAAGCAACAGGTGGAGGACGACTAGAGAGGAAAAGCGTACAATCGACAGCAGTGCAGCGCGTTCACACGGCTGATACTCCATTGTATTTCCAAGGTAGTCGGTTTTATGACTTTTTGCACTGACTCACCCGCACTGTGTGTGTAGTTTTGTTGATGAAGAACGATGAAGAAAAGGTGTGCGTTTGTGTTTCCAAAACCAGCACAAGCGCAGGATATTCTGACTACAGAAGCTATTACTGATTAAAATAATCCAGACGCCAATTCCCAAGCAGGTCCACCTTCGCACACAGAGAATGCAATCGGCTTTTATTTCCTGCATCGGAGTATAAATAGTGCTCCGCTTATGCTGCATCTTTTGATGTTTTTGTATTGTTTTTGTTCTGGAATAGTTCCAGAGTGGATGATTGGCCTGAACTTTAGTAAAGAGAATGAAATCTGAAATCAGTAATAACAGGGACAGAAAGCAGGAAACCGCGATCTACACTGGAATCCAGTTCCAAAAGCATGTCTGGATCTTCATCTGGAATATACAGTATATCCTGTGTGTGTGTAGACAGGTGAGGAAATGGTGCCTCTTCTTACAGCATGTAAGAGGTTTTTTTTTTCCCCCATGACTTCGGCTCCACTCGCCGAAACATCATTTCAAATCAATACAAAAGCTCTTTTAATGGATCGCCTCCATACTCCAATGAATCATTTCTATCCTTGTGGGGAAGCCGCTCTCCTCCAGGGTGACCCCGCCCACATAGCAGAAAGCCTCACCAAACGTGTCGATCGCATCCTATCACACACCATCACACTCTCAAAACCCGCAACCGGATCAGAGAGTTTTTAGAGCAATGCTTTAAGGCGGCGCTTTTTATCGCCGTCACCGAAACACCATTTGAGCAGCGGAAACATCTTTTGGAACAGGTCGAAAAATCAATAAATCAATGCCCGAGTGCATTAAAGCTGTTCCAGCGGATCGTGAAGACCCAACATCTTATCGATACACTTTGTTTTTTACCTCCTTAATTTGTCACCTGTCTGTCTCGGATTGTTTGTTTGATAATTGCTATGTATAAATATACGAAATTAAAATGTATAAAAACATATGTTTTATACCTAGTTGTTATTTAATGCGTAATTTCAGTGTAATTGCAAATTTTTGTATTTGAGAACTTAATTTATTATAATTTAAAAAGATGAATTTAAACTCTAAAGGATCTACTGCACCGTCATCATTTCATATGGATTATACCGTAGTGTTGTGTTCGCTTATTATTTTTTAGAAACAGTGAAAATGCTTCAACGAGCAAAGTTTTGACTAGAAGTAAAACTTTAAACTGAGTAAAGCATCAGTAATATCACTGGTATGATGCTACAAATGTTGTTTAGTTTTACGTGAAAGTTTAAGTAAAGGATGATTTCTAAATGACGCAAATAAACTCAGAACCGGAAGTGTTATTTGGTCCAGCAAACCTCGCCAAGCCTCCGCCGTCTCTGGTCATGACGCTTGGCTTCTGACCTGTCTGATCTGATAGGAGACAAAGCAAATAGCAATGACATGAAGCAGAACTGGAACCGTTCCCGCCGCTGTCCATTCCTCTTCTGCTTTCTCTCTCTCTTCCTCTGGTCTCAAAGCTGAACAAGATTAGATTTGTTTTCTGCCAGGCTCAGAACGAACGAGGGACAATTCAGAAATCAAGATATCAGAAATGCCGGTACCTTCCATACGTTTTTTTTTTTGTTGTTGACATTTCACAGTCCAGAGGCAGTGGGTTTGTTTTGGCCTCCATCCCCTTGCCATGAATCATTCAGCAGCTTTAAACCCTAATCAAAGGACGGCTGGGAAAGATATAGTGTTGTGATTTTTGGGAAGTGCTGTTCTAGCTTAAATTACGGTAAAAGTATTGCAGATTTCCAAACGCCCTCTGGAAACATCAGCGGCCGGATAGAGTGTGGTTAAATGAGGCGTTTTCATCAGGTTCCTCTTTAATTACCTGTTGTATTTATCCAATCATTTGTATATTACATTTTTTTTTTTTAAAACCTCTCAGCAACAACTTAAAAAGATGGAAGAAATAAAACAATGGAAGCCCGTGCAAATGCCTTTTTACCCGCGGGCTTCCTGGTAAATTAGATTCATAAAATATTTAACACTCAGCGTTTCAGCTCGCACTCGCAACTATTGCAAAGGAAATATCTGGAGGGCGGGGTCGATAGATTGCACTGGGGGAAGAAGGTTTTGGTCACACTAGTGACATGAATACAGACCAGTTAAAAGAGCTTCTTGATTCCTTTCTTTAAACACTAAGGCACCATTTTGGAGAGAAAGCCCTGAGGGACGGGTATGATGGATTAGATGACAGGGAGAAGGTTAGTCCTGATACTGAAGGAGCCGACGTTGCTCTGATCAGCGTCCTTCAGAGGTGATGCCGAAAGGGGAAGAAATCCCGTTATTTAAGGAAATTAAATGATATTTCAGGAAAATGGAAGCATCGCTGAATATGCATCAATACTACAGTATATTTTCGCACAGAGTACGAGTATGGTTTTTTGGGTATTTACTGATATTAATACAAAAACTCTTCTTGTAATATTGAGTTTTATGTTTAAGATGTTGGGTTCTGTGATCGGGAAGAAGGCAGATGCATCTCAGTGTTCAGTGCTCGCTGACCTGAACTGCTCAAACCTGTTTAACAAGCCACTCTCCGTTACTGAGAGTCCTCTAATATTGTTTAAACACCATAACTTTTATCAGGCCGGTCATATCGTAGGAAGAAGCTTCCCCGGTCCGTACAGTGTGCTTGCTATCTAATCATTGATCGTGTACCAAGAATGCCATGTGCTGAGTATACTGTAGTGTGAGCACAGTGTTTGTGTCTGCTGTGCTATTCTTGGAACACGAGTGATTGCCGATGCGTCTTACTAACTGTGACGTCGCTGCTGTCTGCCCCCGTGTCTTAAGACTGTAATCCCCACATCTGATGAACATGCCGAGGAAAATCCCTGGTCTCAACACACTCGCGAGAGATATCGTGAATCGAATCGCGTATTGGCTTTTTGACGAGTTTGAGTTAAGGGACTCGTTTCCTCGATTAGCCCGTTTTCATGCACATCTGAAATGAAAGATGTCGCAACTGAATTACAGTATATATAAGATTTACTGTCACACTGTAGATACAGGTTCCCAAGAATCGTTAGTTTATGATCTAAATGAGTTACACACACAGACTGTATGCATGCACTACAGTAATGCATGCCTTTCCTCACTGTTGCACAGATTCGCTATAAGTTACGGACTGTAATAACATGATAAGAAATGATGATGATGAATTTTGTAGAAGACGGATCTATCAGACGGGTTTCAACAGCTGAGCCTGGGCTCGCACAATTAGAACGGCACACAGGACAAGAGAATAGATTGAGCTGCTAAGTTTTTACTTCCTGGCTAAAAATAGCATTTAATTACACCCTAAACATTTTAAACACGTTTGTCTTGATTAATGCTGGATCGAAAAGAAGAAGAAAAAAAACCCGTAATAAAACATTCAGCCGACGGTGTAATGTAATCTCTGGGGAACGGGAGACAGCCGTTGATAATAGCGTAATAAATAAGTGTTTATTAAAGGAGCACGCGTCCCAGTGGTGGTTCCTTCTCGGTACAAGCGCCGGCAGTGACCAAGGCGAGGTAATTAAGTGACACTGATGTGCTCATGTGGGATGTAGGATTTGTGTCTAATATTTCCATCTCGCCAACACCCCCCCCTCCTCCCCTCCTCCTCCCTTTCTGTCTCACTGTATCATGTTTAGGACATCGATGAACTGATGCACACCGACAGACCAGACTGGCAGAGCGTCATGCAGTATGTCTCTCAAATCTACAAGTACTTCGAGACTTGACACTTTAATGAAGGAATGGCAAGTGGAAGGCACAGAATCCCAGAAGCACTTTCTGCTCATTTCGTTCCACACACGTGCATCACACGGTACATGCAGACGTACAGAATCAGACAAAAAAATTTATACACACCACAGGAAAAGAAAAACTTTACAGAATCGAAAGACTAAAGTTTGTAAATATTATATTTATATAATACACATCATACTACTTTTCGTTTCCTGAAGTGTGTATACATCCATTTGGCTGACTCTGTATATACCGTAGACTTGAACACTCCTCATACACACACGTCAGATGGAGCTCACAGCAGCGTCACACTTTCAAAATCCTTCCCTTTTACATATTTATATATTCTCTAATGGGAACAGACTAAAAAAGTGATTTCGTTTGGACTGTGTTTTTTTGTTTCAGCTCGCTTGAAGTAGTTATTTTATTGTTTTTTTTTGTTTGTTTGTTTTTTCCTGCGTAAAAGCACGGTACAGGTATTAGTGTTATGCTGTTTACAGAGAATGGATTACTATCCGTTGTATTTTTAAGAAAACTATTTTTGAATCTTGCGTTAATTCCTAGGCACAACCTTAGCAGACTGTCGAAGGGTCGGTTATTTTCTCTACCCTGATTAACAAGTATTAATCTTAGGAATTAAGATATTTTTCTGCCGAGTCATGCTGGGTGTATATAGTACACATAGATGTAATTGAGGTGATATGTAACGCTAACAGTTCACTACTCCATGCCATATGTCTGTACACTAAGACACATCCTGAAGAACACGCGGCTTAGAAGGAAATAAACACGACTGTGTCCCTGTCTCTCTTTTATTTATTGGCACCACTGATCGATTTTGTTTGCATTGCCAAGTTCTCCTGTCTGAAGGATTTGAGTTTTGCCTGGTGAGATGAATTTATGTCTAGATGTTCTCTGTCTATGTTCAAGTGTTCTTAATTAAAAATAAATTAAATAAATAAATAAATAAGGAGGTTATGGTAAATTTGTCACTGAAAGTGTTTTGCTCTGTCACTGCTGATGAAGCTTGCACCACACAACAGGAGAGAGAAGAGTCGCGCCGACACCCAGTTTTATAAGTCTGCAAATGCTCATTAAAACATGAGTGATGGGAGAGGAAGACGAGCACACGAGAGCAAACTAGAGCGTATCCTTCTCCATTCAGGATCTACTACACATGTTTCTAGAGAAGTCAGATTTCACATGTGATTACCTGTGAAAAACATATTCAAATTACACATCAACTCGCATGCAAACACCTGACAGCACAAGTTGCACACAATAATATTTATTCAGTCACCAATGTGGTGTCCAGTTCATGTGTGAAAATGATTCCTCATGTCCCCAGAACCGCTCTCTCACAACTGGAGTCCTGGAATATGCCTGTGGAAGATAAAAACATATCAAGGAAGAGAAAAACTCCATAAGTGATAATCTGTTCATTCAGTACATTCAGGTCGACAGCTGACTTCATTTTATTGCCCCATAACTAGATCTGACCAACTGAAGCAACCCCAGATCATAGCACCGCCTCCAGAGGATTGTACAGTGGGAACTACCCTTCCCTTCTGACCCCGACACACATATCACTCTGGAATAAGGTCAGTCTGGACCCATCAGACCACATGACCTTTTTGCATTTCTCCAAAGTCCAATCTTTATGTTACCTAAATCATTTTTTTTTCCTGATTAGTTTCACTAACAAGTGGTTTTCTTATGGACAGACAGCTATTGAGTCACAATCTTGAGACTTCCCATCACATTGAGTGTAAATGGAATTACTCTTATTTTAACTATTAAACACAGCTATATATTTCTACTGTGATTTTTCTTTTACAATGCAATTTTACCAAGCATTTACTGTAATTGATCTCGGTTCACTTTCTTTTCTGACCATATTTCAAAGTGGTTCAGCACTATCCTTCCAGGTTTTTATAATGGCCTGGACTGTTCTTAACCCAATTCCATTCCATAATCATTTCAATTCTCCGTAGTGGTTGTCTTTACTTAATGTGGGCCAAAAATTTTACCCTTCAGAAATGGCTTTTTTTCTTTTCTTTTTTTTTCCTTGCCTAGGCAGTCTATATTAATCAAGGGTGGGGGGGGAGGAATCACATGGATGTGCTGTAAATGAAAGTAGATACAGTAAATGAATCATGTGTCTAAGAAAATCACATTAGATACAGTAAATTAATCATTAGATTAATGAAAAAAATATATATACAAAAATACGTTTTTTTTCTTTTTAACATTCATTACAAATAAATAATGGAGGAGAAAGTGTCAAAATAATATGGAAATGAATAAATCAGGTTATAAAATTTTTACAAACATTCTGTGAAAAAATACCATGAGGAAAAAAAAAATCATCATGCAGATAAATTAATTGTGGAGCGACACTTGTATGTCTCCCTCTTACTCATCGTCTATACCGCTTTATCCTGTATAGAGGAGACTTAGGGCACAAGGCTGGGTACACATCCATCCCAAGGCACACACACACACGACAAGCAATTTGGGAAAACTCTAATTAGCCTAATCTGCATGTCTTTGGACTGTGGGAGGAAACCGGAGAATCGATGGGAATCGAACCTGGACCCTGGAGGTGCAAGGCGACAGTACTGGAGCCTATCCCAGGAGACTTAGGGCATGAGGCAGGGTACCCCCTGGACAGGGTGCATCGCAATCACACACTACTGGCAATTTAGGAATGCCAATTAGCCTTATCTGCATATATTTGAGATACACACCGAGCATGGGGAGAGCATGCAAACTCGGGAATTGAACTCAGACCCTGATGAAACCTAAATGCTCTAATCAAAGACAGAACAATTTCACACACAATGCAGAATGAAATGCAGAACACTTTGTCATTAGAAGTACTTTCCTCTCTAAATATTCTTCAAAATCTCTTTGAGTTTTATGTGAAGGAAATATGTACATGTTTTGCATAGTTTTGTGAATGTGTGTGTGTTTTGGGGTATTTTTTAAAGTGTTTTATGTGAAACTTAATGTGCTGCCATTTTGGCCAGGACTCCCTGGTAGAAGAGATTTGGATCTCATTGGGATTTTTTTTTCCTGGTAAAATAAAGGAATAAAACACACACACACACACACAAATTGAAAGTTATTCATTTAATCTGATAATATTCATGAATTTATTCAAATAAAGTAAATGAATTTAAATCCATCATGTCAGAAGAAATTGATCACAAATTTACGCTGTGTGTGTGTGTGTGAAATTATTCCTCTTTGACTGGATCATTTGGGTTTCCTCAGCTTCTATTCATCAATAAACCCTCCAGTTTGTGTTTCTGAACTGGTTGAAGCTGAACTGAAAGCTGTTTTTCCAGTCCGACCCACTTCCACTGAGTTGTACGTGGGAATCTTTACAGTGCATCACTTTTTCTTTCAGCCCCCACACACACACGCACACACACTACAGACTGTTGTTTGCGGTTATATAATTAGACTGTCCAACTTGGCTGGGGTTACTACAAATTACCCGCGGTGGGCGTGTCCGGGGCCGGTCAGGGGGCGTGTCCGCGCGCTGTCTGTCACGGGCATGTCTGAGAGGCGGGTGATGGACGCGCATTTCCTGAGCGCAGCTGCGCGGAGCAACATGAGAGCAGAAACAGTGAGAGGGTAAGAAACTCCAGTAAAGTGTGTGTGTGTGTGTGTGTGTGTGTGTGGGGTGTTTTTTTTTTTTTTTTCTTCAAGTTTTTTTCTGTACATTAGTTTGTACTAAGTTTTGTTGTTGTTTATTAGATGGCTGTAGAGGGCGGGGCTGGGAGATGCTGCGCGAGCTGCTGCTGCTGCTGTTTGTCCTGAGTGAAGGCGGCTTTCCGGCGGCGCGCGCTGTGTCTCCTCGCGGAGATGAATACTTTCTACATCACCATTGAACTGATCATCGCTGTGCTGTCTATCGTCGGCAACGTGCTGGTGTGCTGGGCCGTCTCCATCAACTCCAACCTCAAAACCGCCACCAACTACTTCTTGGTGTCTCTGGCTGTCGCTGATATTCTGGTCGGCTGCCTCGCCATCCCCTTCGCCATCACCATCAGCATCGGGCTGCCCTGCGACTTCTACGGCTGCCTCTTCCTCGCCTGCTTCGTCCTGGTGCTCACTCAGAGCTCCATCTTCAGCCTCCTGGCGGTGGCCATCGACAGATACCTGGCTGTCAAAATCCCACTCAGGTGAGACTCGACTTTCCCCCTCATCCAGCCTCACACCGTGATGCACGTGCTTCAGAAGATGTGTCTCACAATGTTGCCAAAACGCCTTTGATCTCTGATGTTGAATTAGAACCATTTAAACTTCTAAACTCATTCATTCTTTTATTCCACATTATTACATTTTCAAATGTGAGCGGCGTGTGAGGACTTCTTTTTTTGTATAGCACTTTTAATGATGCTCATTGTCTCAAAAGAAAATCATAGAAATGTGTGTGAATTATGTATGAAGCAAACTTAAAAGACTTTTGTGAAGGAGAAACATAGAAATTCTGAAATTTGTCTCATGTGATAAGCTCCTCACTCCTCAGGCACATGTTGTAAACCTTTGGCCACAAGGACTGATCTTGATCAGAGAAAGGCGTGTTTGCTCTTCTGTTTTCTCTTTTCTTCTCTGATTAGCCCACATGACTTCACCCACTCAACACCAAATTCCTTGTGTGTGTGTGTGTGTGTGTGTGTGTGTGTGTGTGTGTTAACATACAGTACGTAGCCAATAAATCTATTCAATTACAATTTTACTTGTGTGGCGCTTTTAACAATAGTCATTGTTGTGAAGCAGCTTTACAGAATCAAAAGAAAGTTAGGGAAATGTGTGAGAAAATAAGTGTCTGAAACACTTCTGTAAGTGTACGGTTTACAGCGACAGTTTACATAACAGCTTCAGCTTTTGGGGAGACTTTTTTAAGTTTGTCAAAAAAAAAAAAAAAAGAAATCAGATTAATGTATGTGCTGTAAGATTTATGTATGCACAAGCTTTATTCATTTAACACACGTTATATTTTATCTGTGTGCTTTAACACATCAAACTGTGTCAAACAGGTAGAACAAAAGTTGTCATAAAAGTTACTTTTATAACACTGGGCAAATTTTACCACCATACTGTATAAGTATGACATTACAAAAATGTAGAACTCTCAAAATGAGCGTATTATTATTATTATTATTATTATTTTGGTCATAGAAACAGCTGAAAACAACCATAAAACCCATTATTATGTGTATCTGTGCTATTTCTTTGATTATGTGACCCATCATTTAATTTTTTTGGCTCAGTCATGTTGGTTAAAATGAAATGAAATTCAGTTCATGTTCATCTGTGTTTTTTTAAACACAGGAGAGCTGTACATTTCTGAATGTATCAGGACTGATGATGTTCCATGCAGAGACAGTTTCCTACTTTTTTCTGCTCGACATTGTTCTAAGGGAAAAAAAAAAAGAAACTCGTGTTAGTGGTGTCTGGTTCTGTTCGCTCTTCTATCGCTCGTTATTAAAAATAATCAAATATCATTTAAGGAAAACATTCTTATGATTGAGACTTTCAGGCCTCACTGTAGACTGCGCTGTATGTCGAGATGAAATACTGATTACTTAAAAAAAAAAATTATTGTAAAACTCTGCTCAGATAAAAGCACACCGGCTGATAAGAGTCACAGTGCTGTAGGCGTCAGTAATCAATAGATTATCAGCACAGCCTGAAAGCTGTAATTATCAATACATCCGCAGCTGTGTTCTGATGTCCTTATCCGCTTTAAAAAGATAACGATGCGACGCTTTAATCTTTGTGTATTAGGTTGAAATCTGATGTTTGGTTATTAATCGAGCGCAGATAATGCACGAGTGCTGAGAGCGAGGACTGGAGCGAATTACACACACTTGGGCATAATGAAGGTGTGTGCTTAATGCGTCGCAGTAACACCAGATGAAAGATAAAGCTCTTACATGAGCGTCCAGACTAATGTGTTCTTCAACCGGGACTCGATTGGTCTTACTCGTAATGCCGGTTTATGGGTTCGTACATCTTCTGTGATTGATTTCTTTTTGTCCCAGCGGCTATCGGCAGTGCACACCACGCTCCTGAGTGTCAAGTGTCAAACTTTGCTTTTTAATCCATCAGGAGAAACGAAACTTATCGATGAGGGAAAGAAAAGGGATTTATCACTGACTGCTCGATGATGTTTTTTTTCTTTCCTTTGTTTTTTTTTTTTCTTCTAAGAACCATAAGTAGATGAAATCTGGATGGAAAGGAAAAAGTTTATCAGATGTCTGACTAATATATTTGAGACAGTAGTTATGTAAAACTCACTCCATCTCCATAAGTCAGAGCTTCATACTGGTCAGGGATGTGGGGGATCCAAAATCCATCCATAGGGTGGAGGAGGCATGACGCAGGAATGCATGGCATTACATCACACGTTCTCATTCTCATCTAGAAGAGTTTTGATGGTAGTCAGTCCGCCCATTGGCTTGTTTTGAGGAGGTGGGGGGGAAAAAACAAAACCAAAACTGTGAACCCAAAGGGGGGAAACCGACATAACACCCAAAAACGTGTTTGTTTTTTTCCATTCCATTAAGAAAGCCACACTGGGCACGGTTCTCGGGTTGCTCATAATTTCTGTTGTAAGTGAAACTGAAAAGTACAATCTTTTTTTGGTTTCTACTCAGATGAGTTGCTTCTGCAGCTGCATGCGTAGGATGAAAAAGTGTGAGACCCTCCTCGTGTACACGAGTTAGCGTCTTCATTTCCCTCTTTCGTTTCAGACTTACTTACTTGTGAGGAGTACTTTGGGATTTTAGATAATCTGAACATGTGCTCTGACGGGAAGCAAACTCCAGAGTTCCCACCACACTCCTTTATGGTTTTCATTTAGCACTAAAACCACTGCGTGACTTTCTCATTCGCTCGGCCACCCACTTGCTCGAACACAAAGCCCGGGGTAGTGCATGGCTGCTTGCCTGGCGTCTAGGGACTCCAGAACTGAGGGCTAATCCGAAGCATGGACTTGAATTCCAATGTTCTTCTATTATTGCACACAAAGCGAGCTGCGCGGTGGAGGAGGGTCGGTGCGATGCCATTTTTTTTTTTCAGATGTGCAGAACGGTCCCTCTCGCATCGTTCCGCATTAAAACTGCCCAGAGACTGAACAGTCCCGGGGCAATTGCTTTATGCCGCTATCGCAGATTAAACATGATCTTGGGAATTATATTGTACCACAAGGTGCCAACTGACCCGGTTTATTATTTATCACCCTTTTAAATAACAAAACAAACATGTAACATTCGTTTGGGTTTTGTGACAGTCCAGAAAACATGGTTGAAATATATGACTGGAAAATCCCAAACTGGACAACTTTACCACTATTTTTTATGACATATCATAATTATTACCATGTTTGTCAGTGATAAACTGAAGTACGAAGCAGATTAAAAGCGCGTCAGTTGAGAGCTGCGGATACGAACTTTCACAGACGTTCAGCCTGAAGATTGTTTGACTCTCCTGTTGTTTTTGAACCACAGAATCTCCCACAGGTCCGCATCACTTTTATTCTCACCTCCCTGTGGAAAGGGGCGGGGTCATGCAGGAAGAGACCATTCCTATCAGGGTAGAAGTGTTTCATTGTTTCCCATACAGTACATTGATTGATTTATTTGTTTTCTGGCGGTCGGCAAGGATATCAACATTGACTACCACATATTGATTATCTAATACTATCATCTTTACTATTTAAAATGGGTAAAACCTTATTTGATTGAACAGCACATTGATTCGCTCAGTCGCTCCATGCTCTCTCTCTCTCTGTCTCACACACACACTCCAAAACACTAAACACCTCCGCACTAATTTACCCCTAAAGTGATGCACTCGCATTAACACTTATAGTCTATCTAGCTTCTTCACATCCATTTTTTTCTTCTTCTTTTTTTTTTTAAGCGAGCGTGTAAAAAGCTAACATCAGCGTACAGCTAGTTAGCATGGCCGTAGATAGCTGCGAGTCAATATCGACCGCCCATGCAAGTGGAACGAGGTTAATGTTTGTTCTCGATCCCAGAACTCGACAAGGTTTGATTAGGCGCGAACACAATCTGAACCAGCGGTATTGGCAACGTAAACTTAAGAGAAAACGCACGTGGGAAAGCTGAACGGTCCAAGCAGCGGGAGCAGTGCGCTCGGTGGGGGTTTCCTCAGGATACTCCGGGGTTTCCTCCCACAGTTCAAAGACACGCATTTTAAAATCGCATGCGTTTGTGTGTGCTTGTATACCACAATGAGTTGGCACCCCATCCAGGCTGTACCTTGTATTGTGCCCTGATTTTCCTGTATTAGGCTTCATGTCCCCCGTGACTCTAAGCGGTCCATATAAAGGATGGAGGGGTGGATGGATGTGTAAACTCTTATCATTGAAATAAGAAAAGTAGACAGTGAAACGCTCCCCCCGTGACACCCCCCACACACACACACTTTAGTGGTGACAGATGACTCATCTGACCAGATCAGGTTTCACATCTCTGTTGATCAGTGCCTGTGGTTTTTGCACCTGTGCGTAAGCGTGGAGGACTAATGACTAGCATCACGGCTATTAAATGTGGAAGAAAAAAAAAAATTGAAACCCCCAACTTTAACCACTAATATCTTCCACGTAGCCCTGAACGCAGAGATCACGTTTTCCCCAGTTCTTATTGAAACACGGCCACCCGAGCAGCCTCTGTTGACCGAAGCCTCAGTAACGAGCCATCGTTCAACGATCTAAAAGCGAGACCGGCTGCTCAGCAAAATCTTTTTGTTAGATTTACTCCGCTCAGCATTTCTATGCATATCACAGAGCTGTGTAGAACATGATGATTGCTTAATTGTATCTTCGAGGGCTTCTTTTTTTCCCTGTAGACACGCATGCTATAGTACATGAACAGGAGATTTTCTAAAGACGCTTAAAATATAATTGAATGAAATAGAAAACAGACAGACAAACGATAGTGGTGGTAACGAGGAGTCACACATACTGTACTGTACACAGGGCCATGGGTGAGGAACTGGGATGCGCGAGGTGGAGAGAAAGTGCCGGACAGTCGCTAATGTCTGCTGAGAATGTCTGTTGCTAGGTTTTTTTCTTCTTCTTCATCTAACGTCCCTATCCGTGTTTACACGTAACCACAACTCTCACTTTTTCTCCCCCAGTATCTTACTTATTCTGCCTTTATGACTCATTAGTAAGGACATCTGAACTGATTAGCCAAACGTTAGCGTGCCAATGCGACATACAGTACAGTACCACATGTTTCTCAGTAACATATAATGAACGGAACCGAAAACCTTTCCAAAGCTGAACAATTTCTTCCCATAACACAATAAGCAATAGCAACAAGGTGAGATAATGTTATCCAGATACAGGTCTGAGTCAGTCACATACTAAATATGAAAGCAGAGGAGACTAGAAATCACGGGATTGGATTTCCTCATGACAAAAAAAAAAAAAAAAAAAAAAAAAAGTATAAAAAGTTCATGGCAAAAAATTTCCAGTCCTAATAAAACAGCCCTACTTCGATGTAATTTATGATGCAGTAACCTTAACAGTTGGGTTTATATCAGATGGAAACCAGATGCTCCCAAATCTTCCAATTCAGTAAGAACTCTGAGAAATTCTCGTGTCGTGTCTGGATTAAAAGTTGCATCTGAACGCTCTGGAATTTCAGAATAAATAAACTAAAAGTTGCTTGTTTATTGCATTTTAATCATTGGGAAGCGTGCAACACCGAAGCGTTCTCATCCATGCAGCCATCAGGACCACAAAGTTTTGACAGTTTAGTCCCCCCCACATCATTCTGCTTGTAGCTCTGCGGCACACTGACATGGTGGGCTTTAATCAAATGTCACTTGTTAACTGGTAATTAATAACTACCAACGTTTTTATCGTGTCCTGAACACTTTGGTAAATCTCAGAGGTTTTTGATAATATTTCTTAAAATGTTTTGAGAGTGACTTTGTCATGATGAATAAATATAATAATAATAATAATAATAATAATAATACCATGCATGTATGTAATTTGGTGAAACGTTGGTGGACACCTGGCCATTTGTGTTTTGTTTTGTTTTTGTTTTTTTAACATCCCATTTCAGATTTAGTCCTGCTTTACTGTTATAATAAGCTCCAGTCCTCTGGGAAGGCTTTCCACTTGATTCTGGAGCGTGGCTGCGGGGATTTTTACCTTGAGCCACAAAAGCCTTAGTGGGCTGCAGTCGGCTTCTTTTACAACTGTGTGCTTCCAACTTTGTGGAAACTTCGCCTGGGGAAGCCTGACATGTTCATGTGTCTGCAAACTTTGGTCATAGTTTTGTTACAGTTATAGTTCGTGTTGTCTGTGCAGAATTTTGCATGTTCTCACGTGAAACATTGGTGCAGGTTTCTCACGTGCGGGTTTCCTGAAGTATCTCTAGATTCCTCCCAGAAATATGTAGGTAGGTGTATTGGCAAGTCTAAATTGCCCCTAGGTGTGAATGAGCATGTAAGCGTGAGATAATGGCATTCAATCCTTACTGTAATTATCGGATTTAAGCCATGCGCATGTGTAGCACAAACACCAAAGCCAACGCGACCCTGATAATCACTTAGTGAAGATGAATGAACAATTGAATGAATAAATGCAAATATTATTTGGAATGGGATTTTGTTTTGTTTGTTTTTATTTACTGTAGTATTTTGTTATTGTTGTGATTTCTGGTCATGGCATGGGGTCGACCATGTTGCGTACAAATGTATCACAAACATTGACAACACAACATAGTGTTATATTTTTATTAGTATTAGTAGTTATGATATTATTAGTATTATTTGGGCAAATGTTTGAGTTAAACATCCTTCTTTATAGTCAAAGGCAAATGTCATTGTCGTGACCATTAATAGGCTCCACATTTTGACTTTAAAAGTTTTAATACTGATGTCACTGTTGACCTTTAGGTTCAGGTAGCTTTTTTGCAGAACCCTTTTAATATCTAGTGTACCTGATGAACCTCATGGTAGCAATATGGGGCTTAAAAGCAACCAATAATAAAGACAAGTCACTAATGCTTTTAGATTTTAACCTACATCAGACAGCTCAGGACATAATCAGATTTTTCTTGAAGCTGAAAGCAAGAAGCTGCTGGAAGAACAGTAGGTATTCACTGGAGAAGAGCATTATGAAACGTGGTCCATCAGAGAAACTGCTGGCTATTCATCTAAAGCACTCAATCCTCCTAATGTTGAGTCAAACCAGAAGCAGAGCGGAGGAGGGAGATGGAGAGGATGGGTGAGCGAAGGGGACTTGGTTGATGGGGGGTGATGACTATAATCATGCCGTGACTCATGCATCTTCACTCACTTGTAGAGAAAAGGAAAGAGAAAAGAAGGAACAAAAGAAAGATGAGAGGCTGTAAGATTCGTGTCCAGTCTCAAGACTTGAATTTACTGCCATTTGGAATTGAACTTTTATTGGATGGACATGATCCATTGAAGCCAACTATCTCAAACAAGACCAACAAAATAGCTTAGGCTTAAAATGAATTTGAGAATGTGATCTTGAATTGGGCTTGACCTGCTTCAGAGTCATGGTCCTGGTCTTGACAACCTTGGTCTAAAATACAGCTTGTAGGAACCATTGGAGATGGAACATGGTGGAGACTGAGATTTACAGTTCATACCACGTGATATATACAACTGATCCTGTTCCAGTGATCAGTGTGGAGGTTTCTCTTACTTATAGCCCTCTGGACAGTTTCTGTTCTTGGGGAAGAGAAATGCAGTGTGAGAATTAGTTGAGACTTGAATAATGCATCCTAATGCATGATTTACTCCATCAGTGTTGGCAGGCTTGGCACGGTCAGAGACGAATTGCCCTGTGCTGAAGAGTTTGGGTCATCACTCTGCTCTCAGTGTGTACAGACCTGAGTCTGATTCTTCTGTGCAAGTGGCATCTCTCCAAAAAAGAAAAAAGAAAAAAAAACGTTGAGATTTGCACCGGCAGTGGATGTAAGAGCTTCCTAATGAACACAGTGTTCTTGATGTTCTTTAGTATCGTGGTTAAATTATAACCTGTACGATTTAAGAACATTCAAACCAGACATCTGTTTGGTCAGGGAAGAACAGGAAAGGTTCTGCAGTAGAGATTAACCTTCACTGGCTGAGCCACTTCCTCTTTACGCACATTATTGTTTAATCAGATGGGTGTTTTTTTTTTTTTTTAATCTTTTCCTATTGGTCTAAAAAAATGTTAAGGTCAAAATAGTCAGGGTTGCATTTGCAAATAAATCAAGACGGTTAATAAAACAAAAGGTAATGATCAATAATAATCCTGAACGTAAAGCTTTCTAGGAATCCAACAGAGCCATAAGGGGTCAGAGGGGTTTCCTTGTTGTTGTTGTAAAACTGCACACATTTTACTCATCTCTCTCTCTCTCTCTCTCTCTCTCTCTCTCTGTACAGGTATAAGGAGCTGGTGACAGGAAACAGAGCCAGAAGGATCATTGCCATTTTATGGATTCTATCATTCATCATCGGCCTCATTCCATTTGCGGGCTGGAACAAGAAAGCCAGTGCTTGCAGTCCGAATAAATCTCAGAGTTCGCAGAATTCCAGCGCAGATAAAGGAGTACCGGCGGAAGCAAACCAGAGCTGCGAGCTAAAATGCCTCTTCGAGAGTGTCGTGGACATGAGCTACATGGTCTACTTCAACTTTTTTGGATGCGTACTGCTGCCCTTGCTCATCATGCTGTGCATCTACGCCAAGATTTTCACGGTGGCTCGGAAGCAGCTGCGCCAGATCAAGCTCGGAAGCGTGATGGGCAACGGCGAGAGCCGCCAACACCAGCAACATCGTGGACTCCTGCAGCGGGAAATTCGTGCCGCCAAGTCGCTGTCCATTATCGTAGGCCTGTTCGCGCTGTGCTGGCTGCCCGTCCACGTCCTCAACTGCCTCACGCTGTTTGTCCCGACAGCAAAGAAGCCGGAGTCCATCATGTACGTGGCCATTATACTCTCACACGCCAACTCGGCCGTCAACCCCATTATCTACGCGTACCGCCTCCGCGAGTTCAGAAACACCTTCCGGAAAATTCTGGCACGCCACTTTCTTTGCCATCGCGAAGAGTTATACCTGAGCTCCAACGGGAGCACCCGGAACAGAGAACAGATTACCATGACCATTGATCCTCTGTTATAGGATCATGAGACACTGGAAATGGCTATATTTTAACTTAATTTAATCTTATTTTAATGAGCATGATTCAAAATATTGGGAGCATTGTTTACAGACCAGAGAATAACTGCAAGAATGTGGATTGCTAGGCTGTTCATGGCGACTGAAAGGAGTGTTGGTGGCACTTTAAAAGCAGGTCTCTTTAGACCTTTTTTTTTTTTTTTTTTTTTAAACATTGTTATTAAACTAAAGCAGAGGGCAAAATGCTCCTCGACCTAACACTACTAAAGATGGTAGAGATACAGGAAATATCTCATCACCCTGACACGACTAACAAGCCTGAACAAAGTGTGCTCTTCATTCCAAGTCTTAAGGGACGGAAAACGTGCCTCTATACCTGGATAGAGGTTAAATCCTGGTGATGGACAATGACGACAGTAAACGAAGGGGACGGGAGAAATGTCCAGACAGCACCGAAGTGGGGAAAATATTTATTGTACAAGTCTATTTTGAAGGAACTGCAACGAGTTGTGAAGGACACACAGCCAGACAGACTGGGGCACAAAAAAAAAAAAAAACGGCTTCTAACATTTACCATGTCTTTTAAAAAAGTGTCATGTTGGAATTTTAAAGACCAATTTTAATTATTCTTTACAATTTAGGTTACTACAGAAAGCTCAGGAAAACCACGGGGGGCGTCTTGGACAAATCCGGTGAAGGAAAACCCGGGCTGGTTGCCGATTATTTTTTTGAAAAGAGATAGCACTGTGTAAATGGTTCAATCAAGCTCATGCGTTGCTCTCATTCTGCAGACATTACAGTCTAGAGTTTGAAGTATTACCGTTCTCTCCACGGTTCCTAAAGCAAGTCTGTTTGGACTCGTCGCTTTGTAAGTCATTAGTTTTTGTAAGATGTCTCGACAAGAGCGAAAATCTTTCAATGGTATTATGTCAATTTACACACAACTCTCCAACCCCCCCCCCACCCCCCCACACCCCCACACACATCACACAGTCAGTCTCCCACATACTGTAGAACACACCAAGTGGTCCCAGCTGTCCTGGTGTTGGACTCGGGGTTATCGTCTCCCTCATGGATGCGTCAGCCGGGCTCCCGAGGGCCCGGTTTGTCATTGAATGTCCAAGTGCAACGAACTGCTGAGGCAGAGCAAAGAGCCTGGAGCAGAGAGCGTCTACTGCGCTGAGATTTAACATCTGACGTTCGAGCAAAAAAAAAAGAAAAAAGAAAAAGTGTCTGCGGCAAACATGATTTAAAGCGTCACCTCTGAGCTAGCAGCCTCCTACCTCTTTAACACGACATACTGTGAATTTTAGCCATTTGTCCTTGACGATCAGAACCATGTGACTATAAAATAAAAATAAAAAAAACAGATTCAGAGAAGTCTAACTATTTTGCGTCTCGAGTGATTTAAGAATGGCGTTACGAAGTGACTGAAATACTGAACGTCATTTTTCGACAGAGAAATAAAACACAATTAGGCACCCTGTCACATTATAATGACGGGATGGCGTGTAGCACATTACCAACGATGAATTATTTTAATTTATTAAAAAGATTTTATTTTTACTCCATGTTATCACTTAATTTATGATTTTTTTTTATTTATCCTGTAACACAAATAAATGCAGCTTGTCAAATTACCAAGAAACCACAAACTCCTCCTTACTGAAGACTTTCCCATGTTGGGAAACTCCACAGCTTTAGTCTTATTACAAAATAAAATTTACAGAGTTAAAGGCTGCACAATCCGTTTGAAGCACATTAATATGAACCTTGCAGCTGGAGGTGCTGCTATAGAGAATTAATCAACACCTTCTGACCAATCAGAATGGAGACTGATATAAGAGAGTTTAAATGGCGCTCCAAAAGATAAAAAAAAAACAACAACAATCAATTAATCAATGAGTGATCAGCGAACACCCTGAAACGTCACGATCACTCATACATGACACACGTATTCCAACAGACATCTGAGCAAAGCGAAGCAAGACGACGAGACTGTGGTTAAAATTAAAAAGCTAGTTGACGATGCAGCGATGCAGGTGAACACGAGCTCTGGAAGTTCTTAACGAAACATTACGCCTTTCAAATCTTACTTTTATTACTACTCTCAAGGGCTAAACTGCAGGAATGTGCCAAAGTGAATGGACATTCCCATGGAGACCAATCTGTACTGCACTGTAGGGGTGTAAGCTGACATTTTATTCGCTTGGAAAAATACATTGTGTACTTTTAATAGCTTCGGTGAAAGCGTAAAAAAAAAATATATATATATATATATATATATATATATATATTTACTTTTCAAATAAAATTAAGTATAGACGTTTAAGATCTACTCTGGCTCTTACAGTCCTGTCTACAGAAAGACAGAAACGCTTTCGGAGAAGTGTGTGTTTTTCGATGTGCTACAGTACAGTATTCGTAAACGCATACACTGTGGTTCATAATCGATGTTGAGTATTTGTGTTGACGTGTTATCACGATATGCTTGTCAGTTGTATGAAGCAGTACTGTTATTTAACGTTAATATGTATGTTTGGTGACTTATTTTGTTAATAAAAGTCCTTTATATATATATAAAAAGAAAGAAACAAGAAATCTCTCTCGTAATTGCTTTAGACAAATACACAAGGCAGAAATACACACGTCTTAAAGAAGCGCCATGTTAATCTTTATTATTAAAATTTATTTTGTTAAAAAAAAAAAATAAAGAAAAAAATACAAATTTTATTATTTATTTTTATGATGTTTTCAATTTCGTTAAAGGATTTGTATGTTGTCCATAATGCTGTCTAAGGACGTGTATAATTACAAGTTAAACTCTCTAAATCCTAGTGTGCTTTGCTCAAACTCAAACACTTTTTAAGAGAAGCCGTAAATAAACCTAAAACGATCTGCTCTTCACATGGATTTTAAAGAATCCGTAAACTTTGTTGTTGAGTTGATTTCCCCCAAACCCTTGGAAGGTAGAACGGCTCTTTTCGAGCTGCTGGTATAGAGAATAAACTCTGACCAATCAGAATGATTATAACACAAACACAGGAAGTCCAAAACCACACTTCTCAATGGCACTGAAAGCACTTTCAGTCATAATTACTTACCTCTTTAATGGGTATTACTTTCAGTAATCGCTCTCCAAAAGGTTAAAGGAACTTGGTGCGCTGATAAAGAAAAGCTCTGAATCCAAGGCTATAAATAGCGTATTGTGAGCCGGCTATGAGAGCAGAGGCATCTCCGCCTTTAAATGATAACAGGTGACTTTGCTGGCTTCACTTTTAGTGAACAGATGAACATTGTTTGGCAACCAAATAAATCCAAGAGCGTTCAAGTCAAACCAGGACTTTTGGGGAATTTCTCAAGAAACTGACATTTACAGAAGACTTCGAGCACAGTACAGTGAGGAGACTCCTAGTCACAGGAAAACATTTGAATTGTACAAACCGGAGCCCTCTTCTCAATGAAAACCTTGAAACCGAATCGAGGGATAACTTGCCGCCACCTTGTAGGAAGAGATCTGAATTTGATCTGTCTGTGGGAACGGTACACACACACACAACACCGCTTGCACAATATACAGTAGGAACTCGTCTAGGAGACATTGCCACATCGCCCGTACAGTCCTGACCTCGCCCCGAGCCATTTCCACATGTTTGGGTAACCGACGGAGTTCCGGGGAGGCCAGCGTTTCAGAAGTGAAGCAGGCAGTCTGATCAGGGCTCCGGCGTACTGAGAAAACTTTCTACCTTGATGGGATCCGAGCAATAGTGAAGCACTTGGATAAGTGCATTAGTGTAGCAGGGGGATTAAACAGAGGAATAAAGGTAGTTTTTACTCTCATGACTGAATTCTGTTATTCTACATAATCAAAAATCCCAGTTTGACTTGAACACTTCCTGTGTACAACATATGACAGAGTACACAAGTTTTATTTGAAAATATTTCATTTTATTCAACAAGTTTGGACTCTTCACTTATAATACACCACGTCAGCAGTTTCAGAAGCTTCCAGGAAATGTGCGTGCTGACTTTTGACACTTCTGTCCTGCTAACTGACAAACTATGAAGATTACTTCGCCCCAATATTCCAATCATAGCCCCGGTACGAGTAATGAGTTTGTAGCACTTTTTCAGTTCCCACTCGGTGTCACATTGTTTTTTTAATCATGTGCCTCGGGCTGTTTGTAGCAAACAGATTCGTGCTGAGAACGTCCAGAGCACTCTTCTTGGCATCATGAGCAGTTTTATGAGACAGGAAACCAAATACAAGCCACTGGCCAGCATGTCTACGGTCCCCAATAACCGCCCCCCTCCCCCCCGCGCTACCTCACCTGCTCCACCTGCTCTGTTTATTCACATAAATTCATTACGCGTCTCCTGGGTCGCCTTCTTTATGGTGCCAGCTCAGCTCTTCCGGACAGGATGAGGGTCATGTGCTGATCTGAGACCTGCTCCTGCTGGCACAAACCCATGGCCTGGCACAAACAGGCTGCCAAGATGTGCTTACACTGAAAAAGACACAGCCGTTAGAGAACTCGTTAGAACAAAAACAAGCTATTGTTTGTTAAATAATAGCTAATTAATTGTGGGGGTTTTTTTGTATTGTTAAATATTGTTAGTCTTATATTACTCCAAGGCATACAAGTACAAGAAACAATACTTTATCATTTCTACAGTATGAAGGATTAGAGCAATTCCTTGGTTGTAAAAAGAACATTTAGCACCGAATTTGTGATTAATCTAGCTGTAATTCACGGTTGGAGTCTGCATCATGCTGAGGTCAGTGAGGATGTTTTGAGACAAGGGCGTCGCTGGAACTCTGGAGTTTATACCACCTACAGTACAATGCTAACATTCTTTCTTTTTTCCACGGGGTGTTGGGTTTTCATAGTCGCCCTATTTCTTTTTACAGAAATAAGCCACAGACTGCACCTGAGGCCACGTAACAATTAACAGATAACAACTTATCGCTTCTTCTACGGGTTATAACGCGCGCCTCCCTTTAGCTTTAGTTTTAACAGAATCCATATTCCCGGGAAACCAAACAATGCGAAACCTGATGCTCTGCAACAAAACCGATTGTTTCCTACGAAGTGGAAATGAGGAACTAGGTTAGCTGTCTACTTCGACACTTTATAGGCTTGCAAAGATTGTTTCTCGGGCGTGCATATTGCTCGAAGGCTGGTCAGATTTGATGAGCCAATTATGGTTCTCAAGAATCAGGAATTATCAACAGATTTAGTACATCTGAAAAAACTAAAAATTTATAATTTTTATTCCAGAAAATTTCAGTGAAATTTAACAAATGTATGTCGACACACCCAGAACATGTATTTACTAAGCGTCTTAGAGTGAGAAATTGCCCCTAAGTGGCTATAAATTCTCAGTGATGCAATTTTTGTCCTACTTTTAGGAGTAGGAGTAAGAGCTATTTATCAACATTCTTAAAACCACCAAAATGTAGGAGAACTTCAGATATGTCCTAACTGCAGGAAATAGCATTCAGGACGAGACGTGCATGGAAGAGAATCCTTTAGTTAACACGAGGCTCATTAAAAGATACCCTTTTAAATAAAAATGGAGTACATTTTGTGACGCAACGTTTCTCTATGCTGTTTCCACAGGTGACTGCTACCGTATGTTTTTAGTAACAGCAAAGATGCAGCTTTGCAACAGAGCAATAATTAATCAAACCTTGGTTGCTCTTGCAGCACCACAAATCATGTGCAGATTCATACAGTTCCTCACCACACAGCATTAAATCAACCAAAAACATGCGTCATCCATGGCGCACAAATTAAAATAATCGCCCTGGGCAGCGACAAGGAGGCTTATGTGAACTGAAAATATAAATCACAGCATTTTATATATTTTATATATACATAAATTATTATTTGATTGTGCATGCAACTGTTTTTTGAGATTCTCTGTTCCAAGTGCTCTTCAGTTCTCATTAACACGGCACACCACCGTCTTTCACACTTCTCAGAGGTACGTGCGGCAACTTGACAGATGGTTTCACGGTTTCACAAATTGCCATTTTTATCTTTAACAATATGGCAGAATTTTCCTTTTATTATTTCTTTACATTTTACTACCTCCTGTGCATGCCTGTTTGATCAGATTCTGACTGTCCTGAACAGCTCTATTATAGAGACTTGATAATAGAGCAGTTGTGATCGGAGCCGTCTGATTAGGATAACTTCATGCAGACTAATAAGTCACGCATCTATACATTTTGTCTAACGCTCTCGCACAACTGCGTCTCGACTCTCCAGTTTGAAACTAGAAAAACCTGTTCAAATGACAACACTTCGATATATAGTGCGGCCTACGTCGCGTCCCTCGCTGTCATAAACAGTGATGTCACGCAGTTTCCTTAGAAGTGGTCCTATTGCTCGTAAGTTTAAGTGTAGGAAGCTTCATAAACATCTTTTATGTCGTACTCTGAGATAGGAGTATTTTTACTCCTAAATTAACTTTCGGCGTGAATCTTAGAGGAGTGATTTTAAGACGGTTAATAAATACAGGCCGTGGCCATGCTTGCATCTGCCAGCCCTACTTAAGTTAAAAATGTTTTATTTACACTGGACAGATAAAGATTTGGAAAATACCATGTTTTTTTTGAGTGAGTGCCCACTCTAAGCTCAGACTCCTGCTCTTGGCCTTCTGCTCTCGCAGCCCATTCATCCACCCTAAGGTTTGACATCTTCTAAGATGTTTCTTTCTTTAAAAAAAAAATAATAATAATTTAACTAATCACAAGTCCTGATTCGAGCCATCACAGCCTTCCTGTCAGCTTTGAGCATTCTCCTCTGACCTTCGACCTCTCCCAGCGACAAGGCGTCAAGGTGTTTCCGCCAGAAGAACTGCCTCTGACTGATTTCTTTTCCAGATCGTTCTGTGTAAACTCTAGCGAAAATCCCAGGAGCGACAACCCCTCACCAGGGTCAAAGTCATTGCCTTCACATCAATCCTCCGTTCTGATGTTCGGTCACCCTCGCCCTGCAGCTGTGTGACTTTACAGCGCGCGCGTTGTGCTGCTGCTGTTGCTGCCGTCTGACTAAATAGCTGCATGAATGGACGGATCTACAGGGGTTCCTAATAAAGTGGCAGGTGAGGGTATAAATAGTCTGTTTAACATGTTGGAGGTGGAACCTGACGAGTCTGGTTTCAGGAAGTATTTGTGTGTTACATCTGTTGGGACCACTGCAGCCTGCTTCCCACACACACACACGATATGGTTTGAGGATGATGAGAATTACAGACCAAGCATTTCTCTGTTTTTTTTTTTTTTCTTAAGGCTTTTTATTTTTTTTCGCTTCAAATCACAAAGTCAGGAAGACGTGGGTGTCGTGTAAAATGTGTCGCACAGTCTGTGACCAGTTTTAGCACGAACCCGTTCCCTGCTACGGCTTCATGCAAATAAAAAGTATGTCCGTCTTTTTTTAAATATTTTTTTTTATTCCGTCCGGGTTCGAGTCTGCGATGTTGATCGTGCTCTGTCGGAGTCGTGTTCTCATACAGAATGCCTAATTTTAGCCTGTGGGTCTCTCAGGGGCTTCTCGGGGCCAGGCTGATTAAACTGTTATTCTGCTGTGAAAGAGACAGGGATACGCCGCATGAATCCAGACCTCGGAATCAAAGCGCAGATTTCCAGAGGAGAGTGAAACAAGAGTGTCATCTGAGCAACCTCGGGCTAAGTCATGGATAGACTGTGGAAAGAAAAAAAAACAAACAAACAAAAACAAACCCCTCTGCACTGCCTGAAGAGCATTCCTTCTAAATAAACTCACAGGAACTTTTCACGCGAGAATTTGCATTGCATCGGATCTTACCCTCCGAAAAACCTGGAACTTTAATGTGAATAACAAAACCGCGTGTAAACACAGACAGTGACTTTTAACCTAGTGTTACTTGTGTAAAAGACATAATGAAAGACAGAGAAGCGAACTCACCACCAGACTTTCGTTTCTCCTCAGCACAGAAAACGAGAAGGCTGGACAGGGGCAATATTGACAGGAAGTGTAGCAAGTGTACAGACGTCCTGATCCGCCCAGTACCTGTTTGAGACAGAGGGTGTGAACTGAGTTTTATACTGGCATCTTGTATCTCGAGCAGAAGTACAGTACTGTGCAAAAGTCTAAGGCTCCATATTATATGCTGTACCGATTTTCTTATATATGTCTGCATAATTATGTACAAAATCATCCAGTATTTCCATATATAACTTAAAAATTTATAAATAACATTACAGGAGAATATATGCATGACTGAAAAGAAAAAATATATAGTACAAGACATAAAAATATAAAAGGAGCGAGTGTGACAAAGTAACGAGAAGAACTCATATTCTCCAGCATGTTCAGTAAAACCTAACCGCTGTTTTACTTACAGTTCTGTGCAAAAGTCTTGTGCACCTACAAAAATATGGCATGAAAACATTTCTGCATGAAAGAAACTTCTATAAAGAGCAATAAAGAGTAATAAAATAAACAGACGATATTTGGGAGTGAAAACCTGGTGGTACAAATGGTTCCATGCCTTCATTCGTTAGAAAGTTCATCACAAGTCCCGGGTTGACTTGAACGCCTTTTATAATACTCAGTAGACCAGCCTAAGTCATTTTAAACTCTACTGTTGGTCAGAAATGAGGTTTATATACAGTATAATACGTCATCCCCGTTCCAGGAACAATATGTCTGAATCTCTCAGCTGACAAAGACACCAAACCAACCTTGCGCTTATTCAGCGCCTTTCAACATCAACACTAGCCACAAACCCTCCAGCACGCTGTCATATTTTGGGGATAGTGCGCGTCTGTGTGTGTTTGACGTGGTATGAAACACTTCAGGGAAGCACAGCAGCTGATCAAACATGTCTAAGACACAATCTCATACAGTTCTCACTGCAGAGCGGGGGGCTGAAAATGCACAACTGGTCCCTCAAGGCCTGCGTGTTATAAGCACGAGGCTCATCATTCATTAATGACGGAAAAAAAAACATGAAGTACAACGTGCGTCCGTGAGCGGAAACATGTTCAAAGAGCACGTGAACCGTAAACCCGATGCAGCCGAAAGAACATAAACACTGAGTGACTGTGAAATGACATCAACTGTCAGTGTAAAATTAGCGCTGTGATGGGGGTCGGCAGGCCCACAATGCCTTCTTGTTTTCCATAATTTACACAACAAAACCTCTAGATGACCCGAGCAGGCTTTTCTGCTCACCGAGCTGTGAAATCACTGGGTGGGTTCGGCTTTTAAATGAGATGCAATTTGTGTTAAACAGACTCTTGAATGCTGTGAAAACACAACAACAATAAACACGATAATCTCCAACATAATCGACAGCAGGCAAAAGATCCGGCACTTGTGCTTGTATGAATTATTAATCAGCGCCATCGGCAAAGCGAGCGCTGCTCCGACACGAAAAGCGCTCCGTTATCCAGCCGGACACCGCCAAGTTCGTTAGCCGTGCTAAATGACCTCCTCTGCACTGACTCTACAGAACCGAATAAAAATAAATAAATAAAAAAAACAAACCCTCCACTCTGTCAAAAGCGACACTTGGTTGTAGGTGATTCACCGGTGGCGTAATTGGAACCGTGGAGAAGGCAGAGTCGTCACTCATACGTGACTGGTGGAGGTGATAACCCAGGGTCGGTTGTTAACTGGAAGTTGCTTCATGGTCAGCAGCACACGAAGATTTAACACGGAGGCAACGAAACAAAACTCCTGTCCCCCGATCTTTTTTTTTTTTCTATTTACATGAAGATATTACAGCGCAGCATAGCTGTTGAACAGCGGCTTCTGATTCCGATCAGCCAAAGGGTGCGAATAGAATCGCAGGGTTTATTATTAGTAGATTCGGCTTAAATGTTACCGTTTCCATAGTAACTGTTTGGTCCGTGTTGTGTTGTGTTGATCCTTAGATGTATGCGTTAGCGTAGAATGTACCGTAATGTCTGGAATAAACACAAATCATACACAAAAAATAATAACAATAATCAGACTAGACTGGAATCCTGAAAGTTGAATGAATAATATTATACAGAATGTTAATTAAACACTTAATTTACACTTAAAACCTGAAAATAGTGTTTGTTTCTTTGTAACTAGGTGATATAACGTCACCGACGTCTAAACCCTCCGCCACTGCCTCCCCTCCCCCACCGCAGCACATTAACTCCACATCTTCGTCGTTCAGCTCGGCATTTCTGCTGAAGAACCTCCAGGTTCTCGATCGCATGACTTTACTTTATTAATCGCAGCGAGCCCTGTCATGTTTTCTTCTCGACACGTCAAACAATAAAACTAAGGTCTCATGCGCAGCTCGGGTTTTGACAGCTTTTTTTTTTTTTTTCTCCTCCAGTCCTCAGTCTACACATCTGGTACACGACCACAACTTTCAGAAGACCGCGTTTCACCACCACCTCGGCAGACTTTGCAGCGAGACGTCCTCCTTCTGAACCATTTCCCGTCCCTTACACTTACACGTCTTCCTGTTTTAGTGTGCAGAAATGGTTTCGTCCCTGAAGGCTTTTTTTTTTTTTTTTTTTTATAAACATCTTCACAGCGCACTTGGTTTTGAAGCGAATTCATGAAAAGAGAAGCGGTTCCTGTGAGAACTGTTAAGATAATGTTGCTAAGAGTGGCAAGGACAGGAAGAAGGCGTCCTTCACACTGTGTGTGTTTTTCTCGTACTGTAGCTGCCTAACACTAAAAAAAAACAACAACCATGGGTGCTTTATTGCTTAAATATGTTCCCTAAAAAAACTTTGCAGGCTTAGACGTGTCCATGGGTAGACACATGCGTATTTGCTAAACTGGTTGATCTGAGTTTTCTTTACTGTTCATTATACCTACAGTATGAGGAGGATTTAACTCAACCAGGGACTTTTGATTGTGCAAAATAACACAACACAATTATAATACCTTCATTTTATCTGTATATAATCCCCTGTATACACTAATGCACTTATCCCAGTGTTTCACTAGTGCTCGGATACCATCAAGGTAGAAAGTTTAGGCAGTACACCAGAGCCATGATCAGACTGTCTGAAACGCCGGCCTCCCAGGAACTCCTTTAATGGCCCAAACATGTGGAAATGGCTTGGAGCGAGGTCGGGACTGTATGGGCGACATGTTTCTGTAGTGTGCAAGTGGTGTTGGTGTACGATTGTGTGTGCGGTGCACACAGACAGATGCGTCTCTTCTGCAAGTTGAATCTGAATAGAATTTTCTATTTCTAAAAATAGAAATCCTTCTACTGTTAGGACTTCATTCCTACAGGTAATCCGTCAACGTCTCTACCCACAAACACCTCGTCTTGTCCTTGTGCCAGCAGCTGGGAGTGAATTCCACATGAATCAGTTACAGACTCACTGTGATATAAACATGCTTCAGGCCTGAAAGGGAACTTGGCTTTAGTCCTACCATACAGATACGCACTGAGCAGCCTCTTGGGAGACTTAAACATGGTAAAAATGAAAAAGAAGAAAAAACCCGACTCCAGCAAAGTCCACCTTATAGATGGGCGACAAATAATCCATCACTATCAGGCGGAGCAAATGCTCTGATGGTCCTCATGGGAGTGTCTCGCTGTGGGTCTGTGGGAAGTTGGAGGATTTACGAAGCAGGGACTCAGCTGGTTTGCTTTAAGGGATGGGATCATGATCTCCGAGTCTCTCCAACCCAAATGAATCAGTGCAACATAATACGGACTCCACAATGTGGAAAATCGCGCCCTCCATAAAACTGTTATGGTGCCATTTAGCGTTTCCTTTTCCTGTGCACCGAGCATGAATAAAGGATGTGAGGCAACCGGGAATTACGTCAGTGCAGAGAGGCCCCAATGGAAGAAAGCAGCATTTACAAGGTACGAAAAGATGAAATTTCTTCGATTGCTATATTTATACTTATTGGCAAGTCAACGAAAGGGAAGCTGGCGAAAAAAAAAACTAAAAAAGACTAATGAGCACAACTAGTTCTTCCACACAGGACAGAGGGACAGAGGGACAGGATTGCCAAGGAACTGCTCCAGACGCCATATCCCATATGTGTGCGTGGTTTGTGTGTGTGTGTATTGTCTATTTCTAAATGTGTTATCATGCATACCTTAAAAAAAAAAAAAAACCTGCACAAACATCATTTCCATAAACATTCTCACACTTGCACTTCACTCACTACGAGCGAATATTCCAAAAGACGCAAGTGCTTGGAAATTGCACTCGACTGGAGATGTTTAGGGTACGGCTTACACACAAGAGTGTTGATTGCGAAGGTGTAAGACTAGGCAGAAACGCTTTGGAGCACTTTATAGAAAAGAACATCCGCTGCCGATATGAATACAAATTCCTTTACGTACTTGAACCGGAGCTAAAAATCCACAGTGGAAAGGCTTTAAAGAGGACGGACGTGCAACAAGCAACGTTGTTGCTCCCGAGCGAGGGAAATGTAGAAATTTAGAAATCAAAAAGAGCAAATCAAAGTTCACCCATCAATCCTTGACGAGACGGGATTAGACTGCAAAACTGAAAAGATGTGAGACGTCACAGTCGGCACAGCCCCGGCTTTGGCATTTAAACAGTGTCTTTTTTTTTTTTTTTTTTTTTAGAGAGGGAGAGTTTGAGGACGGCTGACTCAAGGAAACTGAGCGAGATCACTAAGCACCGAGCCAAAAGCGTTTCCTTTACTGTCTTGTGAGTCCCTGCGACACTTTGTTGAGTCACGTATATTAAAGTAAACGAGCAACGGAAGGCTTAACATAAACAATAATTCACAGAGACATTTGTAACGTCTTATTATTATTATCCGGACAATTAGAGAACGTACACTGGGCTCGAACCTCATCCCTCATCAGCACAGTATTTTCACCCAACAGCTCATCTCTGGCTGTAAAACAAATAGATGATACTCCACATCATCTAAGACGGATAAACTGATTTTTATTTTTAGAATTCAAGTTTTTAGAGTTAGCGCTCTGACGGGAGTTTATCATCAGCACCATCAGTTTATCAGAAAGCGTTCAAGATAGGGGAAGTTCACACTTTCTGATAAAATAATTGGATGCAGGGTTCTTGAGCGAGAGATAGAGAGAGAGAGACGCTAGTAAAGAAATGACTGTTTAATCGTAGCCAAGTACGTAGCTAAGCAAGTACATGTCTCTAAAGAAATTGCTAGTTGTAAGCTAAATAATAATAATACACTCCAGACCCTCACAGTCACTTTAAAATAATAATAATAATAATAATAATAATGAGTGTTGTCCAAATTACAGCACGGTCTGTTGTGCCTCCATCTTTGCGATACTGTAATAACGGCGATCGCTAGAGCACAGAGCGATGTATTTTGACCTTCCTTCTCTCCACTTCCTCCGCCGCCTTCTGAACAGCCGACGGTGTAACACGGCCACCTCATTAGTCCGGCGAAAAGATCAGCGCGGAAGCTGAAAGCAGCCAGTGTGACAAACACCAGGTATTATCTGCCAGGAGCCAAAGGCCAGCTAATTCATTAGTGTCAGTGAGCTAACGCGGCTTAAATGATGTGCCGCTGCTGGTTAAAGACGCTCGGCTCTTTACACGGGAATCTGGGGACGGTCTTTAGAGACCGCTGCTGAGGGAAGCTTATAAAGCGTTAAAGCTCAGCATGCGGCCTTATTTGCGACGTGCTTTTTCTCTTGTCCGCGACCGCACCAGGCACTGACGAATAAGAAGTAGGTCCCGACTCGGTTGCATTTCAGTTAATTAATTCCGGTTTCTGATGTGAAAAACGCTTTCTTGCTCTGGGCAGTGGAAGATGGACTCGTGGGATTTGGCTTCCTCTGAAATTCTGGACTGATGTCTGAATAAAGTCTGTCTTGTCTAATAAACTGTAGCGTTGCTGACGGTTAGCATACAGTGGAGTTGAAAAGCTTTTTCTTTTTTTTCTTAGTCTAACTACACATATTAAAGAAAATGTTAAATTTGCAGGTTAATCTGTAGGTCAAATAACCACACATGGTGCCACTCCATCGCAGGGCACACACACACACACACTCACACGCCCATTCACACACTATGGGCTCTTTGGGAACCTAACCTACATGTCTTTGAACATGCAAACTCCATGCACACAGACACGGGACTCGAACCTGGACCCTGGAGGTGCAAGGTCGACAGTGCTAACCACTAAACCACCGTGCCGCCAACTAGCTTCCAACACAAGGCTAAATCCCAAATCCCTCTCTAACTCCTGATCGAGGGCACTACTTATTGTGTGGAACAAGTGATTGTACACTCTACATAGTGCACTAGCTTTCCATCTTATGCTTTCTGGGATTCAACCCAGAAGTTGGCTGATATTCTACAGCGGAATAAGTATAGTAAATCTCGTACGGTTCTCAGACCTGAGGTGGTGGACAGTCCTGAGGAACTGTACTGAATATCAGCACAGCCGTGATATCTTCAGTACTTGGGCTGCACCTTCGTTTTTTTTAAACAAGCAAATTTCCGAAATCCATTCTTAGTCATGTGACTATGTAACTTTTGTAGCAGATTCTGCAAAGAATGGGTGTAAAGTGACACTTTTTAATCAAAGTAAAGTTAGCATAAGAGAGAATGGAGGTCACAAGCTTTTTACGAACTTTGGGTTTTGTGCAGATCGTGTGCGTACGGTGAAACAAAAATGTGAAATGTAATTGCATGTTTACACTCCCAAAAAGCGTTTTACGCTTTCTTATTTCATGACTACGCAAAAAGCTGAACACACCTTTAATTATACGCTCACACACACACAGACGCATATCGAACATCAATAAAAATCCGAGACAGAAAAGAGTAGTGTGGGTATGCGGTCGCGCATTGATGTCTGGGTTGATAAGAGCAACAATAAGGCAATTGTGTTTCACGTCTCAAAGGGATCGTCAGCGAACATAACAATAAATACTGAGATGAAAACTTCACATTTACCTCTAATGGCGGGGAACTGAACTCAAGGTACAGTACTCTCAATTATCACTTAGGTTACAGCAGCTGTAAATACCATTTATGATTTCTTGAAAGCAGAGCAGTCCCTGTGGATTATGTTACTATATTGTAGATATTACAGAAGTGTATTAATATAAACCTGTGATTTGAGTTACAGTCGGTGCTCGTGTCAGAGCTAGCGACAATCAAATGAACCCAGTCAATGAGAGGTGAGAACTTAGCAGCACTATGATGTGTGTATGTACAGTATAGCCTTATCACATTTTTAGTCGCAGCTCTCAGCAACAGGGTTTATGAAGAAGATCTGCAAGGCAAAAAACAAACAAAACTATCATGGAACAAGGCGTTTTAGTAAGTGGTAAGCTTTCAACACTGCAGCACGTCCTTTGTTTCTTGTGTCTGGTCTGGCTTGTCAGATCTTTCAGTCAAACTGTAAGAGACATCATATCAGTACATCATACCAGCAACTTCCTCGTTTTGACTTAGCAGTGAGGTACGTTTTTATCAGGGCAAGTTGAGGATCTCGAACTCAGAGCTGAGACGATATTCAAGCAGCTCAGCATGTTTGCTTTATGATTCGCCCACTGAGTCGATCGTCAGCTGCTATAAACTTACTAAACAGAAGTAAAAATGTTTTTCTTTTTATTTCCTCCTCCATCAAACCCAAACAAAGTTTAAAGTCAAGTATGAGTCACTTCGTCTTATCGTCTCACCGCGTCCCATGAACATCCAGTGTAATCGGACGATAATCAACATTTACTCTAATTTTCACGTTCATGCAAAGGTCAGAGTGGAATAAAGGGTACAGGAAGAGGGCAGCAGGGATGCAATGAGATTGGGACGTGGCCACAGCAGCATGCTGGCCCAGGGGCAGCTTGTTATTAGGCTCGCTGATCCTCATACAGGATGACAAGTGAAATGAGATATTAATGAAATCTCTTCCCCTCAGCGTCTGAAACGTGTGGGAGGAGACGCGGCCCTGAATGAGAGGAAGTGTGCTATCTGGCTCGCTAAAAATATTCTATTATTCTGTGTGAAAGGGACTAAATATAAATACTGCTGGATACAATGCGGGTCGCGGACACACGCTGTTTATCAGCGCGCGTGCACTGCAGAGTGCAAAAGCCAAAAGTTGAGGCGCTGTAAATTCTCATATCGGAATATAACGACTTCCTGAAGCGTATGCGTTGATCAGTATTACGGACTAATTATTAGAGCTGCACAATTAAATCGCACAAAAATCGAAAAAAAGGCTGCAATTTATTACGGGTAATAAACGCATAGTCTGGAATTTATTATATAGTTTGTCGATAATTAGTTAAAGTGCCCCTATTATGCCATTTTAAAGGTTGCTAATATTGCTTAATGAGTCTCTTAAAACAGGTTTACAT
>JAQQZT010000017.1:13457241-13471498 GCA_030068275.1 Clarias platycephalus
TGAAATTAAAGAGTAAAAGTGGAAAAGAAAGACGTGGTTTAAAAACACACCTTAAAATTAAGATGTGTTTGTAGTCTAATTCCAATACAAACTTTTAGTTTTTTCATATAAAAAGGAACTTAAATACAAAAAATGCAAACATCAAACTTTATACAAGATTAGAAAACATTAAATAATAAAACAAAAATATATATTCTACTTTCATTCATTATCTCCAGGAAAACAAAGTGTTAATAAAAATTTAGACGCAATGGTTTAAGAACTTCTTTCTCCATGTCCGTATTGTTAAAATGAACTGACATTTACAACAGCGACATCACCTAACGCGCGTGCAGTCCCAGTGCGGAGGTGGTGACGTCGGGGCGGGTGTGCGCGAGCCTGCGCGCGGGGCAGTAGTGGCGGGTGTGCGCGGTGTCCCCGGTGGCTCCGCAGGTCGGACACGCGTAGCTCCTCAGCACGGGACACAGCACGCGGCCGTTGCGCGCCTTGAGCCGGTGGCTGGTGTAGATCTCGGCGCTCTCTCCGTTCTGCCTGCAGAAGCCGCACGCGGCTTTCTGGTCCGGTTCCTCGTGCAGGCTTCCCACAGACCGGCTACTGATGCTGGAGCTGCCCGGGGTAGTCTCACAGCGCCACGAGCGCGGCGCCTCGAGCTCCGTCCACGCGCCTCGTGAGGGAGACTGCTGGATCTCACCTGCGCGTGCCAGCCGGGCCACCATGGCTCGGAGTCCCAGGTAGTCATGCCACATGATGAAGTCCTGCGGAGGAGGAGGAGGAGGAGGGGGGGGAGGATAATTGGTTTGTCGTCCCGTGAAGTCCTGCTCCATGGATGTGAGAGAGGAGAAGTGCAAACGCACGAGCCAGGCGCGCGCTCTATTTATACACGCGACATTGCAACAGTGTAACACTTTGTTACATATGTTTGGAATTTAAGACGCACCTGTCTCGTGCGCAGAATCAGTGCGAAAACTTTAATCACCTTTTAACCTTCGACCTGTTTTTCTACGGCAAAGCTTATAGTAACGCATTAAGGCTGATGGATGGTGAATTATTCACCGCGCATTGAGAATGACGTGAGGCATAACATGCACTGCTATTACAGTGCGTACTGTAATAACTCAGTTACACAAAGTCTTGCATACTTTGCCATTTACATACATACTAAATGTCACTCACTTTATTGCAGCTCTTTGCACAGCTAATTGGGTTTGTGCACAATTAATATTGATTTTTCTATTTATATTCTTAACTATATACTCATTATGTATCTTGCAGTGTTCTTAGATTTTCATTGCACTGGTAACTTCCGGTCAGTTATCACATTACACTGTGTGTACAGACCAGATGTAAGATGTGCAATCACAGCCTGTCTTTGTGTCTCTATGGCTTCTGGATATCTGGAATTTCCTTCGGAATCAATAAAGTAAGTAAGTAAGTATCTATCTAAGAATAATAATACTTATTATTATTGTTTATAATAATTATATATTTTTTATTATTGGTAGTAGTAGTGGTCAGTAAGTTCTCCATTAGTATCTCGCGGACTTTTACGCATCCTTATCTACAGTATCGCAGGTGCACCCGTGGGCTTTTTTTTATTTTTTTTTAATTCTGCATGCACCAGGACCCAGAGAGACGAACTAGAAAGGTTCCCACAAGGTCACAGTGTCTAACACCGGCGCCCTCAGGCTCAGACGCGACAGATTTGAGTGACAGGACACAACATTGTATCGTGCCTGCGTTGAGTGTGTGTGTGTGTGTGTGTGCTGGGGGTGTTGGGGGTGTTGGTTAAGGTTCATGCCCACTGTGAATAATAATTCTAAGGTTCTCTCCTAATTAAAAGCAAGGGAGTTTTTCTTTAAGTACACCCATGACCAAAAGTTTTGAGAATGACACAAATATGAATTTAAATATAATATAAATTATAAATACGAAATAATAATTATATAAATGAAATTAACATCTGCTGCTTCATTTTTTCTTTTAGATCTTTTTGTCAGATGTTACTATGGTATACTGAAGTATAATTACAAGCATTTCCTAAGTGTCAAAGGCTTTTATTGGTAATTACATTAAGTTCATGCCAAGAGTTAATATTTTTAAGACCCCTGGCATGCTGTCAATCAACTTCAGGGCCACATTCTGACTCATGGCAGCGCATTCTTGTATAATCAATGCTTAGAGTTTGTCAGAGTTTTGTCACAAGCTTCTTGAGGATTGACCATAAGTTCTCAGTGGGATTAAGATCTCGGGGGTTTTCTGGCCATGGACCCAAAATTTTAGCCACTTACTGTAGTTATCACGTTTGTCTTAGTGAAATGAGTAACCTACATCATTTGCCATATCAATATCAACAGGCATAAAAAAATATTAAAGACACCCATAAGGCTGTACACCCCAGCCAAAAATAAAAGAAAATATTTATTGTTTCAATTATCTTATGCAATGTCAACATTAATTTCCCTCTAAGACCTTGTATTGATGTTGGGAGAGTCGGACCGCTGCGTAAAGACTTCTCCAGCACTTTCCAAAGACTCTCAATAGGGTCAAGTTCTGGAGTTAAGGTGGTGACCAATCCATGTGTAAAAATGCTCCATGAACCACACTTTCACAATTTAAACCCGATGAATCCATCCTGGCATCGTCATCTTGGAATATGGGGTCATCAGGGAAGGAAAAAAAAGAATCCATTGATAGCAAAACCTGGTCTTGTACAGTAGGCACTAGGCATGATGTGTGCATCACTTTTTTTCTTACCTTGATGCACCCATAACTCTGGAACTGGGTAAATCTGGACTCATCGGACCTCATGACCTGTTTCCAATGCTCTATTCTTCATACTCCCTCTCATTTAAGATATGAGAAGCTACTCAGTGCATCAGTTAGGGGTAAATGACTTGTTTCCTGCTGAGCCATACAGTATTTATCACTGCAGTAATTATCCAATGGAAGGCTCCTAACTATTTGATTAGTTAAATCCAGGTAGAGACTCCAGGCAGTATGTAGCTGGATGTCTCTGTTGATATTAAGGACACAAAGCTTTTACTGGGCTTTCTGTACACTTTTATTTATTGTACTAAAAACAGAAAAAAAATAACATTCACATCAACAATCATCCTTATAGGAAGTGTGGTAATAGGAATATCTTTACAGTAAAAGTAAAATACAATATTAAAAAAAAATGTCATTAATTAGCGTGTCAGATATCCAACAGTGCTGATTAGGAGAACCTCACCGGCGTGGATTATTATTATTTTTAAAAAATATAATTAAACTAAATCATCATGGAGTCGGTTTAAAAGAAAGAAAGACAAATGAAAGCCACGTGCAAATCTGCCATCACGTCAACGCTTCTACTTTCTGATGTGAAAAGAGACACAAATGATCACAAGGTGATCAAACAAATGATCACATGGGCAACAGACTGTGTATCATGATTTATTCTCACAGAACTAAATAAAAAAATTATTATTATTATTTTTAAAAAAGGTAGATTGTTAACAGTCAGATTTTATTTTACTTTTGTTTATTTATTTATTTATTACAGCTCAGTCAGCACTGATCGTAAAACAAGAAAATTTCTGCTGCTAAAAATAAAAAAAGTCACTATCTTATAAAACAAACAAACCCTTCAAACTATGTCATCATTTTGTAATGGACTGTACAGACACACGTATAGACTATATTTATAATAAATAAGGATTTTGGCCTTGGAATGGTCAGGAAATGTCTGCTTTACTACAGAGAATAAAATGTGACCAGCCAAGAAAAAGAGTTTCTATCGAAGCTTCAGCTCGGAGAAAACGCAACACACGCTGCACAGTTTTGTTCAGACTTGGTGGGGCGTGGCCGCTGTTCTGTCCGCGCACGTGCTCGCGACGAGGACAGGAAGGAGGCAGCCGTCTCTCTTCGGCGTCCCTGCACGGGCGGGATCCTGTACAAGTGGTGTTCGGTGGAGGGAATGGATGGAAGTGTCTTTGTATCTGGTGAGGGTTAAACGTCCGTGGAGAAGTAGAGCGTGTTCCTCTTGAGCTCGGCGAAGGAGATGGGAGGATGCTGTAGGTAGTAGAGCAGCACCTGGACCTGAGAACGGGAGACAGAGAAGATGACGGTTATCACGTGATGTGATTTAGATCAGCTTTAAAACCGCAGACTGGAAACCAGCTAGGGGCAGACGTTAACAATGAACTGTACTGATTTCTACATGGATACTCGTGTGTGTTGCTTTCCACAGGTTTGATCACCAAGTACCTGAGGGAACTGCTGAACGAATAGAAACAGGGTTTCAGGTAGAAGGACGAATAGGAGGTGTAGGCTGGCATGAAGCAGATAACTGGCAAGAATGCAAAACAGGGGAGTGTACCAGAGCAGTGGAGCCTGTTTCCTGTTCTAAAGAAGACGGTTATCTCCTCCCTGAATGTTTAGACCAGCAGCCCTCATATCACATGAAATGAAGATCCTTGAGGGGCTTTTTTTCCCCGGTTCGCCTGCAGTTTGCCTACCAGCCACAAGTAGGCGTGAATGATACAGTTTTATGCAAAAGATCAGCTCCCATCTGGATTAGAACACCACCACAGCGAGAATCACCACGTTTGGTGTTTAAAACCATCAGACTTCTTCTTGTGAGAGAATAATGCAGGTGGACATGATTTCCTGGGTCACTGTACACCTGGTGGACAGACCTCGGGCTGGGCCAGAACCTGGGAACCTGCCTGTCACAGTAGCCAGGAGGATGTTTGTTCTATTTGTTACCCACAATGCTATTTGATTACTACCAGTCTCTTATAGAATATTTATGTTTGTTTTTGTTTTGTTTGTTTTTAAAATGTTGCAACTTTTAGATGAAAGCCACTCTTGTGTGAAGTCAGATTTAGACATTTGATAGCTCTGGAAATCTATTGGAATGTCTGCTCTTTGTTGTAGTTCGCATGATGGCCACTAGATGGCAGTGCAAGAATACTGAATTCAGGGTCATGGTTGAGCTGGAAAACCTGGTCATGTCACTTAGTAGAAGCAGGAATGTTAACATCACTGAGTGTGTGAGACGAGTGTATCCTATATTTGACTTCCACACTGCCACGCTGACTTCCAATAACGTCGTGTTATTTTGATCGAGGAGAAATAAACGACATTGTAACGCGTCTAATATGAGTGATATAGAATAGTCATTATTCTATTTGTGGCAAACTAATGAGCAGTCTGTATATACGAGTCTGTGAGTAAGAGAGTGTGTGAGAGTGTGTGTGTGTATACCACCTGGCGGACCTCCAGCACGCTTCCTAAAAACCCAAATACAGCTGTGGGACTATTTAGACCTCTGGACTAAAAACAGAATCGCCAACAGCATGGGAGCGAGGAACAAAACACACACACACAAGCCACAGAAAACCACACAGGGAAAAAGTAACCACATCTGGCTGGAGCATATGTATCTGGCATCCTGGGAAACCGTTCAGATAGTGGCAGCTGAGATCGTCTGAAAGTGAAGCGTTTTGAAATCTGTCCTGCACAAGCAAACTTAATATACGAGTGGAATGAAATTATAAATAAAGAAACCTGTAACGGAAGTGTAAACGATGTTCATTAATACAGGCACATTAACGTCACTCGCTACACTTAATATCACTCATTACAGACAGGCAGCTCACACGCATGTGCACAGAGACTACTGTATGACCGTGTGACATACGATGCAACACGCTTACGCTCATACACTGCTTACGGCTTTCATTAAACTTAACTTAAACTTCATGTGTCTGGTACTGTATATTTACTGTTTGTGTGTGTGTTTACCTGTGCCATGACATCATGTGACCAGATATCGGAGGCCAGTGTGATGTGAGGTTTGCTGCTTTCGGCTTCGGACGGTCTCAGCAGCGTAGGCCCGAACACCGTGGCCAGGTTGTGTAGCGACATTTTGTTCACCGGTTCCTTTTCAGCCACCCTGCATTAAAAATGTAAAAGAAATGACATAGATTAAAAGTCTGACTGTTATTTCCATATAATACATGAATGCTATAACTGAGAATGCTCCTAAGGTATTATAAGCACATTATTACACTGAGGGTGTATTACTAGAGTTCATGCCGTGTGCACCTTGAGCACCTCGATATAATCAATGATACTCAATCGAATAGGAATTGATCTGTGATACGATGCGTTATAAAAACACTGCTTATAATGCCTCATCACGCATGCTAACGCGTTATAAATTCATTGATAAAATGTGCATCATCTACAGTACATGACGGGGTGACGTGTCTAGACACCAAGTGTCTGTGTATGTCGTACCTCTTTAAGTGCTCCAGTAAGGTAAGAAATGTGATGAGGTTGGGGTCGGGCAGGGAGCGCAGCAGGTGCATCATGCAGTTCTCCTTGGCTGCGGGGTCCGACAGAACTGCAACGACACGACCACACAAGACTTTACACTTCACCCTCATACACTGACCAACAACTTTTTGCTCACTCCGTGCTAACCCAACCAAACCCAAACCAACCAAACTCAACCCAAACCAACCCAACCAAATCCAAACCAACCAAACCCAAATCAACTCAACCAAATCCAAACCAACCCAACCAAATCCAACCCAACCCAACCAAACCCAAATCAACCAAACTCAACCCAAACCAACTCAACCCGTGACCCCTACGCAGTGCGCACTTCCTCGCCGAATTGCCACCAGATGTCTTTTCACGTTAAGCGGCAATCTGCTACGAGAGCTTCTAGGTGGGAAAGGTGGATGAGGTGAAAGGTTAAAAGGTCATACCAATGCCCTCCATGAAGGCCGGGTAGAGGCGGTCAGTGAGCAGCGGCTCGGGCAGCTCTCTGAAGTAGAGTTTGAGCGTGCCGGCGATGGCGTTGATGTCCATGTCGCTCAACATCACCAGGATGTCTTTGGTGTCTGAAGGAGAGAGAGAAGGAAATAAAGACAGATGTTCTATTGGTGGTGTCAATCGATCAAAAATGTAATCTAGTTCATCACGGTACTAGTCTGTGATCAATCACAATTTTAAAATACGTGTGCTATAAACGTGCAATGTAGGTATAAAAAAATATATAAAAATAATGCATGACCGACCGGTTAGAGGAAACAGATTTTGCCGTTTTATAATATAATATCTCAAACGGGGGTGTGGCAAACCACCGAGGGCGGGGCTCGAATCTGGATCAACAAATCCATAAACCAATAGGTGAAGGTAGCTCGAGCACACAGCTTCGTTTTTATCCAAAATTGTAAATAATTGTAACGTTAAAATTTCTAAACTGATCATTAATGCATTAATATTGACAGCCCTAATACACACACACACACACTATATTCTGTACTGTATACTAAATATACTCTATCATATAAGTACTGTAACCCATAGCTTTCCATGTTATTTTCTGTGTGTGTGTGTGTGTGTGTGTGTGTGTGTGTGTGTGTGTGTGTGTGTGTGTGTGTGTGTTTATTAGGGCAGCTGGAGCAGGTCAGTCCTCTCTCTGACCTTTCCCACAACAGCTACTTTTAGATATGTTTACAGAGTCGAGGAAGACTCTATAAAGGGCGGTGTGGAAAGTTGGAAAAAGAAAAGAAACCAGGGCTGTGGGATTTTTTTTTTTCTCCTTCTTTCTTTTTACAAATATGACGATCCTAAACCACATAACTGTACGATTATGAATTGTTCCCAGTCAGCACAATCCGTGAACATCAGGCTCGGGAAAAAACGGACGGCTCAGCAAATCCGGCACACGCAGCCGATCCTGAACCCACAATAACAATCCGTACATATTTTCAGGAGCAATCAGGGAAAGGGCTTACTGGTATCGAAGGCCGCTTTGAGCGCCTGAATGTCGGTGGCCACGCCGGAGATGCGGTAGATCCCGACCTCGTCGATCCCTCTCTTCTCCACCTCTTCGATGCACTGCCGCACGATGTAAGGCACCTTGGAGCGCTCGCGTCTGATCAAACACACACACACACACGGATACATTAATGAGGAGAAATCTCTGTTCAGTGCAAATACTCACAACCAAGTACTGTTTAGTTTCATCAGTTATAATGAGGGGTAACTTTGGTGTGATCTGTAAACGGGACACGGAGGGCCAAAAAAAGGGGGAAACTTACTGTTGTAAAAAACAATTCACCCCTTCAAAATGGCCTTTAAGTCACTGCAAAAACCACTCAAATCTCAAACCCTGGCCTCCCAGGAACTCCTATAAAGCCACAAACATGTGGAAATGACTTGGAGTGAGATCAGGACTGTACTGTGTATGTGGGATGTGGCGATAACTCCCACCCGAGTTCCTGCAGTCTGTTTTTTTTTTTTTTTTTTCTATTGATGGAAAGGGCCATTAAAGGAGTTCCCGGGAGGCCAGCGTTCCAGACGTCCGATCATGGCTCCGGCGTACTGAGGGAACTTTCTACCTTGATGGTATCCAAGCACTAGTGAAACACTGGGATGAGTGCATTAGTGTAGCTGAGCTTTTTTTTTTTTTTTTAACTCTCATAACTGTGTTCTGTTCTTCTGCACAATCCCGGATATTATTACATATTAATATTCAGGACAATTAATGAAACAAAATTGTGCATTTAAATACATAAATAAATAAATAAGACATGTGAACCCGCGTGGTTGTTCGCGCTGTGGCGACCTCGTAATCACGAGGAAGAAACCACTTCCGAGAACGCAGTGCAGCTTTTTCTATCATCACAGTAAACTTCATGATAATTGCATGTTTGTCAGATTCAAACAGGCTGCAGCTGCTTCTGTTATCTTTCCCGTCTTGCAGCTCTCCTCCCTCAGTTTTCCCCGATACCTGATGACTACCATCGTATCATCACAGGCAAAAACCACAAAAGTCTGCAACAGCGGAGTTCCTCGAACTGAGAACGTGAATCACTGGAGTCAAATGCACACACACACAAAAAAGAAACGTGAAAGACGTACTTCGTCACTACGCTGATTTTGACTCCGAACACGCCGCTCTGCTTCTTCGAAGGTGTCCTCTTCAAACTCAAGTCCCGACTCGTGAACTTCATCGAGAACTCGACTTTGATCTGAGCGCAGGGCGTGAAAAAAGAAAAAGAAAAATCAGAATCCATCAAAGGCATTAAAATGTAAACAATAAAGTGAAGGTATTCAACGAGAACGTATTCTCTTCTTACCCCGTTCATCTCGATCACGTCCACGTGCCAGTTCTTGGATTGGACAGTCTGTGGCTCCAACTATAAAAAAAAAAAAAAAAGACAGCGTTTGAGTCTTTAGCAGCTTTAAAAATAAATAAATAAATAAATAAATAAAATCAGCCTGAAAATAATACATATTTAATTCCAATTAATCATAATTAAAAGTAAGGTGTTATCTGAACAAAAAGCAACGGCTGGAGTCAGAAGGTGTAAGAGGAAATAAAAAAACACCACTTGAGACGTTGTTGTAAGAAAAATCATCAAGTCATGGTTAAAGTATTGGAGCCGCATCACACCATGCTGTCGCTGATTATTCTCCTATAACAGCACACCCTGATGTGCATTAATCATTATAGGATGTTGTGAACCTGTTCCAGCGTGAGTTTCAATATAAACGCACAGAGGCATCTTCACATACTGTCCACACGCCCTCACATACAGGAATTTGTCCCAACTAGTGTTTACATCTGCAGCTCGAAGACTCAATTTTCCCATTTACCTCCTGCATGGAAATTCCAGGAGCACATGACGAGGCTGGGGACGATTCCTGGGAAGCCAACAAGCTGATACGTTTCACTTCCCGTATTATTAGATTTCAGAGCAGTAAACTCCTAATGAAGTTAACTTTAGTGCCGCGGAACAGCACTGCATCACGGTCGTGGCACATCTGTGGCTATCGCCGGTCAAAGTTTACAAGATCCAGATGTGTTCGTGGTATGGCGTTCCCACATAACTAACGAACGAATACTCGCCGAATGCGATGTTTGCTTTGATCTTTTTATTACAGAGAAATGCGTATGAAAATGTTTAAGCAAATGTTTGATGGGTGAAGAGTTGGAGAGCATGGTGGAAGCCTGATGTGAAGCCCTGGTGTCTGTTTTGTTTTGTCCCTGTTATCATATCTGAGGACGTCCTGAACCAAAGCTGTGCTAGATCCATTAACATATCAGATACACACGCTCTGGAATTCAGCCGTTCCCCCGCGCTAGCTTCCCATGGGCTTCTGGGAGAACGCGTGTCAGGCATGATTGATGATACTAAAGAGAAGAGGCACCCTTCATCTTAAAATAACTTGTCAATCAAACCCAACACTACAACAACAAAACGTCAAGAACTGTCCAGTGTGCTGGATCTCGCATTTAGATTATTTTAATTTGTACAGTATGCGATATCATCCACAAATAAGTGCTAGTGTGTTTATACACCCTATAAAAAGGTTCTGTCTAGACTATTAGGGAGTTTTAAACACTTTAGAGGTTCTACGTAGAACTCTTAAGCAACTCTTTGATTACAGAGTATTGCACTGTCCATTGTTTATGTAATTTTACTGCTTAATAAACAACGTTAGCAAAGTGTGTATGACGCTATCTATTCCTCCATCCAGTCCCGTATACAGTATATACACATCAATCCCATCCATTCATCCTGCCACATCTATCCAACAGTCCAAAAATTACTCCATCTAATGTGCCCAATCCAACCGTTCTAATTCTTTATCATAACCATCCAATCTGTCAATCCATCAGTTTAATTAACCATCTATACATCCAATTTGTTTTATACTTCTATGACATCCTTCTATCCAAGTCCACCCATCCATCCAGTCCAAGCCCTGCATTCAATCCATCTGTATAAACAGGCGTCCATCCATATATCCAATCTGTCTAACCTATAGCATCTATAACATCCACCAAAACGTCCATCATGCATTCAACCTGCCTGATTCATCCATCCAATCATTATAATCCACCCATCCAATCAGTCCAACCCATCTGTGTAATCCATCCATCCATTCATTCATTCATCCAGTCAGTCAAGCCGTCCAATCCAATCAGTCCAATTTATTCAAAAGTATCAGTATTTTCCATTTGGTATTTATCCATCCAATCCGTCCAACCCCTCCATCCAATCCAATCAATCTGTGTATTTATTCAATCAATCCAATCCGATTCATCCACCCATCCAATCTGTCGCATCCATCTATCTAATCTGTCCATTCCAACCATCTAATCCGCCCCATTAGATCAATCCATCTCTACAACCCATCCATTGCATCTATCCAATCAACGAAGTCAATCATCCAACCATCGTAAGATTCCAAACATGTGCGAAGTACAAATATAACGTTCTCTTTACAGTATCTGTACTTAACCTGAAACATTTAGTGGATTGCTTCAGGAGTAATAATGAAACAGATCCGTTCAGCCATCTTTGAAGCCTTTTAAAAGCCCTCAATATAACCGCATCACAAAGCTTAAGCTATCGTTCTGTCCACTGAACACCTAAAAACTTTTTGCCCATCATGTTGCCTAGCAACTAAAGCTCACCGTCCATATTATCACTGATCACTGCGAATATCAACAACAAATAAAGTTATTTTTTGAACACTACTGTAGATATCATCACATTACAGTATGTTCGCTTTGTTCGTGTCTGGGAACATCAGTGACCGTGACAAACTCTGGCCCTCGAGCCTCAACAAACATGACTAAAATCCCAGCAGCGTCTCACTGACTTGGGGAAGAATATCTAACGGTCCTCCCTTGAAGGGGGAAAACCCTGAAATCTTAATTTTGCATCCGCATGCAATGTGTTTGAAGTCGTATTTTAGTACGCTTCAAGCACAAGCTCTGATGTATATCGTCTAAAAACGTCTCGGCTCAATGTACTGGTTTAACCTTGACCTTTTCGAAGAATAACGAAATGTCTTCCTGATGCATAAATGTGTCATCTTCCATGTTCCATCCCTCAGCTGACGAGTCAATAAATCTCCTTCCCAAATCCCTGTTCTTTAAACCACTGAAGGTGAGCCTGGATTTATTTACGTTCTTCCTCCTTCTCCCAGACTCAGACTCGCGGAGAGTGAAGATCAGAGGACGAGAAGGACCTTCTTCGACCTCTTAATGGTTTAATTTATGACTCGAGTGCTGCTTTTCCTTCCAGATTTGGCGACTTGGTTGAGGACAGGAAGTGCGTCGGGAAAGCGTTTGATCTGACACGAATAATTAAACAGTTCGGCAGCTATGTAAGAGGAACGCCGAGTGGGTAATGGAAACTGTCCTGTTTGTACACGAGACAGTTGTCTGTTTATTGCGAAGGTATGAAGAAGAGGGGGAAAAAAAAATTCTTTCAAAGCAGCTAGTCATGAATTCGCATAACCTCAGTTTCTCCTGAAGGACGATCATCAGTATAGATCTTGTTCGAATTAAAACCATAGCATGATTATCCATCGAGTCATTCCCTGCGTGGCATTTGCTGGGGAAAAAACAAACAAACAGACTGGTATGGCGTCATACTGTATGGATGTTGATTAATGTTTCAATCCTCAAAACACAAGGGAACCACATTGTCCTCATCAGGGACACGGTGGTCTGAAGTTCTGCATCTAAAACAAACAACGCAATCCGTTTCCACGAGCTCGGACTAACACTTTCTGTTTCTGATTCCCGTAAAACATCTCTCCCGACTTAAACACAATCCTTTAATGCAACTAAATGACTGGCCCCGCTCACACACTCCCCTAGACACGAGTACAGGAACGCATCTCGCAACCCGGTTATTAAAAAGCATCGTTCTGTGCGTCCCTGTGGGAAAAGGCGCTTTTCCGGGGGATACGAAACCACAAACTGCACGGCTCAGGGATTTATTTATACAGCGTCCACGATCGATTCGGGAGAAGCTGGGTTGGACGAGAGAGAGAGAGAGAGAGAGAGAGAGAGCGATGTGTGGAGAAACGCTGCCCTTTGAAGCAAACCCTCTGTGGACAGATGAGGCAAGTCCCCAAATGCAGAGCTGAACGCCCAAGAGAGACTCAGAAACAAAAGGATGTCATTCCTGAGACATTATTCTGGTTGCTTCATTCCCCCCCAAAAAAATCATATGCCAGGTTTTTTTTTTTTATCTGCTCAGAGTTTCAGAATCAAATCACTCCATCATGCTGTAACACTACGAACGGAGGAAAACCTGCAGACGTCTTCCTTTTTCGCTTTCTCTCGTCGGCCTGTTGCTTAGTACTGCAGGAACACTGTGTCCTCTGACTACTATAACCCTCCTTCGCTTTGCTCGTGTGTGTGTGTGTGTGTGTGTGTGTGTGTGTGTGTGTGTGGGGTTCGAGTTCCAGTTGCAGCAAACAGAATGGCGTGTGTGCTCAGCAGGAAAATCATTTATTCTCAATGATCGCACACACACTGAGCCTTCTGACTGACACCAGACACGAGAGGAAGGATACCAGGTGCAGTTGCTGTGTGAGAGTGTGTGAGTGTGTGTGTACGTGCACGTGGTGTACGTCTGCCCTTGGAACAGTGTGTGTTCTGCTTTGGCATGCAGACGAGCCACTGACAGACGGACTGTACATGGACGCACACGCCCTGACTTACGTTACCACTGACCTCTCGCACAACACACACGCACACATCACACACCATAGAAAACACAGCTGAATTTTAAAATAGAAAATATACGTCTCTCTTTCTCACTCTCGCTCTCTCTCTCAACACACACACAGCCGTAACATTACTGCATTAGATAAGGATTGACTAAATACCAAAAAAGTAAAAAAATAAACGAGATATGATGCATTAACACATTTCCGCTTGTCTGAACTCTGCCTCTGAAAATCTGCCTCGGCGAATCCACTTTAATTAAAAGAAGCCTCTTTTAAAGCAACTCGTGCTTAATTTGCTTATCTGCACTAATCCGCAACTTCCTTCGATCACGCCGAGCTCCGTGCATCACCTTCAGCGAGGAGTTACTGTAGTTGCGAAAATACTTAAATTCGCTCAATTTTACGCATCGTTTGCGATCCCGGGTTTTATTTCCATCCCAGTCTGGAGATGAAACCCGACAGAAAGCAGTGTGCGTCTCTCTGGTACAACGAGCGCACGAGACAGAGGTCGCACAAGTGCAGGTGGACGATGTGCATGCAGTAATCTCTCTTTTGAGTGTTTTGTAAGCTTGTGGAATAAACGTGCTGCTGACAAACACGAGCGCTTTAGACATTTGTGCAATATTACTGTTGGGGGCGGAGTAACACTCGGAGGACAGCGCTATCCGCTCCTTCCGCTTGCGTGAGCTCACAGACGCCCCTGATT
>JAQQZT010000017.1:13472390-13482611 GCA_030068275.1 Clarias platycephalus
GTGTGTGTGTGTGTGTGTGTGTGTGTGTGTGTGTGTGTGTGTGTGTGTGTGTGTGTGTGTGTGTGTGTGTGTGGGGGAGTGCCTGAGGGGGTGCTGCGCCCTCGCCAAGGCCAGTGAAGATTTATACCGGCTGTTAGCGCGGCCATTAGGGACGGATCGGTATTTAAAATAAAAAATGTAAATGTGTGGAGGTGGGGGATGGGCTTTCATCCAGGATTAAGAAAGCTGACCTTTTTTTTTTTTTAATCACATTTCCGCTGGTGATGCACAAGCTACCAGCTCACCTCTCGAAGATCATCCGTCTTTTTCTCTCTACACACACACACACACGCACGCACACAGGAGAGATGAATGCCTGGCTTTAATGGTCAGACGCAGTGACCCGGTCAAGAAAAGAAGCTCTTCAAGAGGTCATTCATACCTTGGCCGGTGCGCACACACCTCCACGCTCAGCCCGCTCGGCCTCAAAGGGGCATTCAGAGCGAAAGAGAGGGGAACGAGGAGCGAGTGTTTCTGCGGGTGAAATGGAGAAGGTCGGGCAGTGGGAGGGCAAATCCAGGTTTATTTACACGGATTATTGTGCGCGAGTGTGTGTGTGTCGGGTGTGTATTAAGGGTTTCGGTCTGTGTTAGAAAAAATGAAACAAGGAATGTCTATTTGGAAGGGTGTGTGATACCGAGCTGCGGGTCATGAAACCTGCAGAGTTTCAGATCCGATCAATAACCTGCTTGACCCGGTTATTAGGTTAAAGCAGAACTCCGAGCTGATCAACAACAACAACTGTTTATACTAATGTCCTGGAGGTGTGTGTCGACGGAGGAAGGCGTCAGACATCAAACTGCCTGTGTGTGTTTTTGGATCATTTTAAAACGTGTAAATTTTATTGCTAGCGGAGTGTGTCGCAACTTACAAAATGATGATGATGCTTCTTATTATTGTTATTATTATTTTGGTCACAAAAACAACCTTAAAAACTAGTAATCTGATGAATCTGTGCTATTTCTTTGTCTATGTGACGTTTCTCCTTTTTTGCTTAGTCATGTTCTTATAGCTCGTTATATTCGCTTCATTATAACGTCTAGGTTGTGACGGAAAAAAATAATTATAAAGATGAACGAAATGTATAAACACTAGTGGAAATATATATATATATATATATAAACACTAGTGGAAGTATCTGTGGTTGACGAGGCGGGGAAAAAAAGTTTGTAGCAGTCGTTAAAAGGGTTAAAGCTAAAAATAAGCTGATCAGCTTTAATTTAATCGGTGATGATGATATTTCAGGTTGAAGCCTACTGCACGTAAGACCTAATGCTAAGCTGCTTATAACAGGTCTAAGGATGTTCCTAAATTCCTGTGTAGGTCAGATGATGAGATTTGCGCGAGATGCTGTACTGTACGCGCACGTTTACATTTACAGCATTCGGCAGATGCCCTCAGAGCGACTTACATTTATATACACCTGAGCAGTTGAGGGTTAAGGGCCTCGCTCAAGGTGGTGGTGGGGCTTAAACCTGTGACCTTGATCACTAGTCGACTGCCTTAACCACTGCGCTACCCCTGCCCTATGGAGACGGGTACCACACGGGTATGAGTGGCTTTGAGGTCGGCTTCAACGCGTGCCAGAGTACGCTGGTACCACGGGGTTTACGGTTCCCGAGCGCGGAACGATTGTGTTCTCGCTGATCTTGGGGGGCCAGTGTACTCGGGGACGATCCGGGGACAACGATGTGAAGGGGAACTGAATAAACAGTAATGGAAAACAATTTGCAGGAATCCTTCAGCGAAACATGTGACGGATTTATGGTTGCGTTGAAAAATGTAGTCTAAACTCGTCGGCACGTCCCTTAAACACACAGTTACGCATCTCGGGTTAAACACAGACCTGATCGAGTCTGGCGTTCTCTGAAGCGGTGATTAACTACCACGACTGACCTGAGATCAGGCGGTGCTGAGCTACACAGAGCTTCTCTATAATCCACACTGAGCTCTGGGTCAGTGGAGTAGAACAGATTCACTCCTGACTCAGCGGCTTTGCTGTTAAGCTGTGCCCGCGCACACACACACACGCTGTCCGAAAATTACATACATAAATTTCCTTTTCAAAGCTGCGCACACAGGCAGAAAAGGCCTGGATTCTCTTAGAATGTGCTCACACACACACACACACCTGGGAAATGAGTCATACTGCAGTGCACTAATCCAAAAAAGAAAAAAAAAATGCGGTTTTTCCTAAACTAATATTAAAATATCCAGAGTTTAGCAAGAACCAAACCGCTTCTGGCACGACGGTGCTGTACGATACGGATCGTGCCACAGCCGAGTGAGAGACTCGCGAAGAAAAGAGCACTAAAATAAAATTGGGACGCGACCCACAACAGCTGCGGCGAGAATGGAAACAGAACCCGTGTGTGCTATTCGGCACTACTGTCCTCACACTGGCCCTGACTCGAAACAGGTGTGTGTATATGTGTGTGCGCGCACACAACTGTGCCTGTGTGTAAGAATGGCTCACCTGTTTGTAATGCGTGTGTGTGTGTGTGTCTGTGAGAGAGAGTGTGTCAGTAAACCTGCTTCATTAGTAGACTCTAAAGAATATGAGGTGATAATTGACCAGTATGTGCAGGTCATAACCACTCAACACACACACACACACACACACACACACATGCACATGTGCAATCACTCACACACACACACCCATGGGTCAGGAGAACAAAGCCACAAAGGCAATGAGTGGGAGAATAGGGGGCGAATGGGGGAAAAAAAGATTAAAGGGAATGTATGAAAAAGACGAACTATGGGATCACTCAGCGCCGGGAGACACGAGAGCCGGAAAAAGTAAGACAAGCCACAAACAGCTCCTCTGTTTCCACACACACACAGTAATAGTGATGTATGACGACAATTTAAACTCTGAGAAAGCACACAAGAGTAGAAGAACAGCAGCAGCTGTTTAGTTACATCAGAAAGCAGAAGCCGACAAAGAAGAAGACGGAGACAGGATGATTTAAGAACCTTTTGCCGGAGGAGTTTACTGCGGACGCGGCCCCACAGCTTAGCCCCCGTGTTGGAATGGCTCTTCGGAGCGCGCGGTTCATCCACGCAACAGCGTTCCTCCAAGCGCTCGCACACCGAGTTCAGGTTACAGTCTGTGACCACGATTTCAGTCATCCTGCCCTCGCGAATACACACAACGCACGCCAAAAACGGGGCTGACACACTCAACCCCCTAAGGTCTTGGTGGAGGGGGGACGGGGGGGGAAAGAAGGAAGAAAAAAAAAAAAGCCTCCCCAACACTAGAGTATCCAACGGTTTAAAAAATCGTCTCAATTCCCAAAAATAGAAAAACAAAAAGAGAGAGAGAGAGAAAAGAAGTACTAGTAAATCTCGTATCGTCCGTTATTCCACCCTCCGATCGGGACAAAGTGATGAGAACGAGAAAAGTGATCGAGATTCATTCCAGGAGGAAACGTCCCGCTCGAGCTGCCTACATCTCTCTGCTCCTTGCACGATCTGAATCCCAGCAACACACACACACACACAAGCACATGTGAGATGCGAGCATGCACACACTCACACTGGGAAAGAGAAAGGAGGAGGAGGAGAGAGGGAAGGACGGATGAGGGGAGGAGGGAGACTCGGAGTCAGAGCTGCCTTTTCGTTTTTGGTATGACGGAAAGGAACACAGAAATTCCTCAAAGTTTTACGGAATTAAAAAACAAAAAACAAAAAAAAACACTGAAAGTACGTCTGGGTATATATATATATATATTTTTTGGTCATTGTTCCTCTTTTCGTGTGTAGGTCGATCCCTCATCACTCACACTATAAACACAGTATACCACATGCCTTCCAATTGTCCTCCTCTTCTTTTCCATCACCACCTTTAATCCATCTTTCTGTGGAAACAGCAGTCATAAAACACGAGCGTGACCGGTTCAGCCTGAGTTATTCATGAAGTAATGCACGGCCAGCTAACAGTGTTTTAGCCAAGCTTTCCAGATGAGCGGAATGGGAAGCACATTGGAGCGTCCATTCGGCTTATGGGCTTTTAAATGGAAATGATCGGAAAATCAAACTAAGTGTTGGCTTTAATTGCTCCTTGGTGGAGATTCCTGAAGAAGTCCACTGTTTTGGGCGTTTTGCGTTATGCTCCAAGAGTACAATAGTGTTGAAATTCTATATACAATGATCAGCCGTTGCACCATAAGATGAATTGAATAACTCTGCTTCCAGGATATGGCGGCACCGTGGTTTACTGATTAGCACCGGCGCCTTGCACCTCCAGGGTCCGGGTCCGTGTACATGGAGATTGCATGACTGGCACCCCGTCCAGGGCACTGGGATCTCCTGGTGCAGTATGCGGTGTGCTATGGTGTACTGGATGTTCCGATACCTTTCTATGGCAGAAAACATCAATTTTTTTCTGGTGGATGGTTCAATTCAATTCGATTCAATTTTATTTGTATAGCGCTTTTAACAATGGACATTGTCGCAAAGCAGCTTTACACAATCAAAAGAATAATTTAAGTTATATGTATAAGATGTGAATGTGTATGAATCAAAATGATAAGATTGTCCCTGATGAGCAAGCCGAGGGCGACGGTGGCAAGGAAAAACTCCCTGAGAAACCTTGAGAGGAACCAGATTCAACAGGGAACCACTTAAGTGAAAATGGATAGCAGGGATTGTTCTGCATGGGATTTTCTGTGGGAACGAAATGTGCGGGCTGGCCCTTGGTCCCCATGGGCGTAGATGTGCCTTGAGTGGCCATGATCCTGGAACCACTTATTGTCTGTACCGCTTTATCCTGTATACAGGGTCATGAGGGACCTGGAGCCTATCCCAGGGGACTATGGGCATGCAAACTCCATGTGACCGTGCAAATCAGCCACGGTGCCGCCACATTTTGTAACCACCTGGTAACTCACAGCACCCAAAAGATCTACTGCCATCATCCTGGGGCCAGACACCACCGGACACCCCCAGAGGCCTTGTGGAGTCATAAACAAGGAGAACCCACAACCTAGGTGGTTTTAAAGTTATGGCTGATCTGTGTAAGTTCTATGTGTGTTTGCATACAGATATATTTTTTTAAACTGTAGTGACAGACAATTCATACATATGACTAAGAAAATTTAAATCCTTCGTCATATAAGCTCCTGCAGGGTACTAGTCCAAAATCGACCCACTTCACTCCATGTGGTAACCCCTCCAGAGAGCTGAGGAGAAGGAGGGCATGTGAGGAACACTTGGAGTATTTTTAAAACCAGGACAAAAAAATAAAATAATAATGGCGGCCTTGTTCTGGGTCTGCGTCATTGTGTCGAGGAAGGAATGTCTGGGAAAAAGGGGTGGGCATGTAAAGTAGAATAAGGATGTCGCAGGAAGAAAAGGAAAGCCAGTGATCCAGAGTGAGACTGCAGACATCGGGGGGGGGGGTCAAGATGGTCAAGATGAGATGGCGAAGACTGGCTGAAACTTTTCCCACTGGTGTTTATTCTCCTCCCCATGTAGGTGGAGGTGACGCCAGACCGCAGATCTATACAGCTGACACCAGAGCAGGATCCAGACCCTCAGTCCAACCGGAACTCCTGTCACCCACAGGCGAAGCCTACACGTCATTTCTGCTTCATATAAAAATGTTCGACATGTTCTGGTGCGACCACAGCACGTGGATCTCGGCCACGTTCTTTCCTTTTGAAACCTCACTAGACGGTAAACCTCAGACTTTAACTTTAGAGCCTTTGACTGCAAGCCTGCTTGTGCTGGAAACCGAGCAGTAAAGGAACGAGAGAGAGAGAGAGAGAGAGAGAGAGAGAGAAAGGAAAACTGCAATTATACAGTTATATGACAGAAGACCAGACAAATGTTTTTCCATTGATGGTCTTGGATGTTTCTTGGCTACAAGGATGTGGTCTTCTGTTTCTGAAGCTCATCCACCTCAAGATGTGGTCCGAGCATTTTTGCTCAACTCGGGTGTACGTTAGGGATTTGGGGGAAAAACAAACGATTTAGTTGTGAATTGTACCTTTTTTTTTAAAAATGCAATTAAATTATCAAACTGAATTACAAATCGATTTTTAGAAACTATTTTTACTTTTATAATAAAGACAAACCTGCCAATCGGCCAGTGACCAGAACTAGCTGGTTTTCTGTTTGTTTGGCCATGACCTACCGTATGATCTGATGTTCAGCCGCAGATACAGTATAAACGATTCTGTACCGAATGCAAAAGCTTCCAAGCTTACGATCTGCCTTTTTCTTCAAACTCTCCGAACAAATTCAAAACCACTAATTAGCACACGAGTGCTAATTAGTTGAAAATCATGTGTGTTAGAAGCCTCAAGTGTGAACTGTGGGAGGAAACCGGAGTACCCGGAGGAAACCCACCAAGCATGGTGAGAACATGCAAACTCCATGCACACAGAGACGGGAATCGAGCCTGGCCGGGAATCGAACCCGGACCCTGGAGGTGCTCAGTACCTTAATTTGGTTTTGAAGTTAAATGTTAAAACTCTTGTATTTGAAGTTAGTTTGTATTGTTTAAATGCTGTACTTGGTTTTTTTATGCCAGAAAACGAAGTAACTAGGTATCGTGATAATACTGTATCATGAGGTGGCCGCTGATTCCAAACTCTACTGTACAGAGTTATTAACCGAGTTACAGTAGCCGTCCTGTTAGCTGTACACACACTGGTCATTCTCCTCAGCTGGATGCTTTGCGGCACCAGTGAGAGAGAGAACGTTCACAATTGAAACAATGAAGACGAGGATGAAATCCTGATGTATTTGACTGAACAAAACTTTGCTTGTTATTTACCAGGATCGCTCCGTTGCCAGAGGTGGTTTCATGACTGTGATGGGGAGAGAAAGATGCACAGAGGGAGAAATGGAAGGAGATGATGATGAGGAGATCAAAAAGTTCTGCATGGGGAGAGTGTCGATCAGCTCGGCAATATTTTGTCGCTTATCCAACTGTGTCTTTGAACTTTTGTCTGTAAGGCGTACGAGTGTGTGTGTTTCGAGGCAAAGTCTTTGTTTCGAAGGCTTCAAGAACCAAAGATGAGATCATTATATTCAGCCAAGCCTTTCATGAGTGCGCGCGCACACACACTTAACAGGCTACCTAGCGTGTCATGGCACAACCTTGACTGATTAGCTTCTAGGTTTCCATGGTAACCATGTTTATTTACAAAACCAATACACGTGTTACTAAGGAAGCTGCAAATAAAATAAAAAAAAATTGAAAAAAGATAAGCTCTACATTATAACAGGATAATTGAAGATCGATCTGATGGGCAAAATCTCCACACACACACACACACACACACACACACACACACACACACACACACACACACACACACACACACACACACACAGCACAGCACAGCAGGGAGCAATGATTAATTCATGGGGCTCGCTCCTCTCTTTTGTCTTGGACAGGCTTTCTAGGAAACGCCGTCTGGCCGAGTCACAGCGCTGAAACAAACACTGAGATTAACGTCCCTACCAAAGGTACTTCATCTTGCACACGTTCGCTCCCAAAAACAGTGGTGTCCATAGGGATGCCGTGATTACGCTGCGAAGCTGGAGTGTATGGTGTGTACGGAACTGACAGCTGGGATTGGGTTTTACACCAAGTGGGAGGATGTGGAAGTTTTACCTCACTCACGATGTTCGAGTTTTTCATTCATAAAAGTCTTAAACACACCCTTTCAATTAGGCACAAGTGACCCATAAAGCCGCCTTTCAGGCAGGAAAAATATAGATTTTCTCTCTCTCTTTTCTTTATACCATAAAAAGACCTGCATAGTTTAACAGCTTCAGGAAGCACAAAATAGCACACCATATGTCTCAGGGAGCTTATAGACACACACATGCTTAAATCCAGTTAGTCGCATTCCAGTGTAAAACACACACGCGCACACACACACACACACACCGGGACATCTGACATTACATGCAAGAATGTTCTGCACAGGAAGCCTTAAGTGTGTGTAGCCTCAGTGAGTCATGGTTTTACCGGTCAGACGAATAAAGAGACCCTGGCATTCCCTGGGCTGTAATTGTTTCACAACTTTTAGCCCCTTACAGGAAAAGAAGCTGTAATAGAGTGCATATTAAAACAGGAACACACTTTCCATTGGTGTCAAGATCCCTCATTGGCCACTGAATCATCAGTTTCCTTTAAACGAAGACTCCAAGCAAGAGGCTACCTGGGAATTCATAACTATGGGGTTATAAAATTTATGACCCTTTTGTAGTAGAGCGAATGAAGCCGATCAGAAAAGTGTACAAAAGGCGCACAAAGGTGTGAGGTTACTGAAGAGCGAATTGGCCGAGCGCACGCCAAGTGAAGGGACGGCATTCCCGCACTCTCGAATCAATCAGAGCAACGGTAGACAATCATGGGCTAGTACGCATGCGGTGGATAGCGCTTTCCTCCAAGTGTGTGTTTTTAAAAGGTGCTCCCTACAGTGACCGTTCGAAAAGGTGCAGCCGACTGATTTCATGTGAAAAACATGATGGTCTTGACCCTCCCTGAGGTAATAGTTGTCTTATTCATGGTAGAGTGTCCTAACAAAGAGACGAGTGGGACCAGGAATTAGTGAGGAAGCTAGGCAGAAAATTTGGGGGGAAATTAAGGAGAGAAATCTGGGAGAAAATCAGGTGAAAATGCCACCCTGACCCCCCCCACAGACCCCCCCACAGACCATTACACTGGCAAAATCATCGACTGACTAAAGGTCAAACTTGTATGTGGTGACACACAGGCATTTGCGCATGCACATTTGGAAGGTAGAACTTGTGGGTACACGGGCACGGGTGTACAGCTCGATGCGAGCTCGTGCACCATGACCTACTTGAGAGAGGATTAAGGGCTGAGAATATCCACAAGAGTGAATTATTTACGAAAGACAAGATCATCGGTACGAGCGTGGTTGACGCTTTATAATCGACCTGAATATTCAAATAAAAATGTTATTAGTTACATAAACAACCATATACAGTACGAAACGCTTACTGTATACGGCTGCAATAACGTTCTCGCTCATCACCGCTAACCCTGTTACGAAGGTGAAATCTCAGCGCTAATGGAGTTACTGCATCTCCGTCCGCACGCGCAGTTATTGCGCACTGTACTAGTCATGCGTCTCACTTTGTCTGCCGTGCTTCCTCGCTTTCTCCGTCGCGCAGGACGACCACACATGACAAATTAGCGTTAGGACGACAGGAGCACGCGCACAGCAGGTACATCCATCTCGACCAACATTCGTAATGACCTTCAAGCACCGAATTACAGGTGTTCCCCAAACACATTCGGTTCTAGTGCAAGCTAGACTGCTAGCACGATCCCGCCACTGGAAAATTAGCAAACTGACTGTAGCTAATTATTTTTTAGAACCAACAGTGAACAGTGGAAGAAAAGGATATAAATAAAACAAACTTAAAAAAAAAAAAAAAAAAAGGATTTCCAGCAGATCAGGAAACAACTTCCTAGATCACCAGGAGTGGAAATGTTGTTGAGGAAACGTTCTGTGTTTACGTTAGATACTGTAGAACTTACAGGCTCACTAGCGACTGGCGGAAAACTAGCGGATAATTTAGCATGGCTGAGATACGGACCTTCAGAGTTAAACCACAAACCTGAAGCCTTTTTCCCTGAGAAATCTTTCCTAATATTCTTTACATTTTTCTTTCTTCCATCCATCCATCCATTTACTCATCCTTTTCGCGTTGCATTTTTTCTTTCATCCATTCATCCTTTCTTTGATATTTTTTTGTCCATCCATTATGTCCGTCTTTCTTCTTTTCACTTTGTTTGAACATCATTCTTTTCTTTCTTTGACTCGGCCATTCCTTCACCCATCCATGCTTGCTTTCTTTTTCTACCCATTTACCTTCGTCTTTCTTTTCTTTCAGTTCTGTTCATCTTTACGAACAAGTCATTTCATTCTTTATTTTATCTATCCATCCTTTCATGTTTTTTTTATTACCACCCCTTTCTCTCTCTCCATCATTCCCTCCCTCCATCCTTCCATCCAGCTTTGATTTATTCTTTTTCCTTTCTTTCTTTCTTTCTTTCTTCCTTTCACTTTATCTACATACCGGATTCCAAAAAAGTTGGGACACTTAAATTGTGAATAAAAACTGAATGCAATGATGTGGAGATGGCAAATGTCAATATTTTATTTGTAATAGAACATAGAT
>JAQQZT010000017.1:13486088-13515114 GCA_030068275.1 Clarias platycephalus
CCCCCCCCCCCCCCCCCCCCCCCCCCCCCCCCCCCCCCCCCCCCCCCCCCCCCCCCCCCCCCCCCCAGAAACGGGTCATGATCTAAAATATAAAGTTGAGTGTAAGGATCAGGAGTAAAATTCTGGAGTGATGATAAAGGATGAGAATCAGGCATGAGGATGAGAATAAGGAGTGAGGATCTGGGGGTGAAAATGAAGAGAGAGGAGTTTCAGGAACAGGTTTCGAATAAGAGTGCAAGAAGTGAGTTTTGGGAGTGAAATTCAGGATTAAAGAACAGAGTTAAGATTTAAGACCTGTTTTTTGAGCGAGGTAAGTGAGCGATGTTCAGAAGTGAAGCTCAGGAGTAAGAGACAGTGAGATCCAGGTGAAAGATAAAAATTAAAAAAGGATCAGGAGTGAGGCTAAGAACAATAATTCACGAGTGAGTTTCAGGAGTGAAGCTCAGGAGTCAGGATCAGAAAGGAAATTCAGAAGTGAATTTCTAGAGTGAGATTCAGGACAGAAGATCAAAAGTGAAGATCAGGATGAGGCTCAGAAGTAAAGATCAGAAGTGAGATTCAGCAGTGAGCTTCAGGAGTGAGGCTTAGGTATAAGTTTCAGGAAATAAAGTTCAGAATTTCAGTAGAGAGGTTAAGATGTGAAAATCAGGACTGAGGATCTGGAGTGTAAAATAAGAGTGAGATTCGGGACATGTGAGTGACTTCAAGAAATCAGCGGTGGGAGCAATTATTAGAAAATGGAAGACACATAAGACCACTGATAATCTCCCTCGAGCTGGGGCTCCACGCAAGATTGTGGCTTCGTAAGAAGCATTTAAAGGTCCTGGAGTGGCCTAGCCAGTCTCCAGATCTCATCCCCGTAGAAAATCTTTGGAGGAAACTCCGTGTTTCCCAGCGACAGCCCCAAAACATCATTGCTCTTGAGGAGATCGGCATGGAGGAACGGGCCAAAATACCAGCAAAAGAGTGTGAAAACCTTGTGAAGACTTACAGAAAACGTTTGACCTCCGTCATTGCCAACAAAGGGTATATAACAAAGTATTGAAATTAACTTTTGTTATTGACCAAATACTTATTTTCCACCGTAATTTGCAAATAAATTCTTTAAAAATCCTACAGTGCGATTTTCTGGATTTTTTTTCTTATTTTGTCTCTCATAGTTGAGGTATACTGTAACTATGATGAAATTACAGGCCTCGCTCATCTTTTTAAGTGGGAGAACTTGCACAACTGGTGGCTGACTAAATACTTTTTTGCCCCACTGTATGTGTGTGTGTATGAATTGTCTCGCAGCACCAGTCACAATTGTGTACATACAGACTTCAAAAGGTGTTTGTCATTTCACCTCACCTCCTATAAATTAATATAAACACACACCCACACACCTGAACAACATTCAAGCAAACCCTGACAGATACAAACAGAAAAAAACGTACAAGTTAAACACACTGCAGCGTTCTGTCGCCATGTTGCTTGTTTTGCTCGGCCGCTTGCGTCGTCGTTTGCCCTTTAACCGACACTTGACCTTCACAAACATCATTCAGGAGCATTTTTACAGAGATCAAGTTCAGCTCCAGGCTTCATGATTGAGAAAAAGAAACAAGGATTTGATAAAAAAAAACATGTACAACGAGACACACACATGAACACTTCGGGCCCTAAAACTGAGCCTTGAGGCACACCACAAGCAGTTGCTTCATTAAATAAAGAAATCTGTGCAAAAACAGCAGTTAAGCTATAGTTATATCAGGTAAGTGAATTAGCAATAGTACATAACTAGTTTGTTATGAAAGAAATACAACCGTTAAGGGTATTTTAATCCTTTTATAGCCTTGTTAAAAAAAAAAAAGATGGTGGCTTAGCCATCGTCTCACACGTTTGTTTACGTATTGTAATAAGTTAGCTCCTGTTATCTAAATTCATGTTGCCTACAAGGCATGCAATCTTACAGATTTTTTTGTTGAAATTAAGGAAAGTATTAATTATTAAGTATTACTTTAGTGCAATTTCCCTTAAATTCAAACTTGTTCAAAGAGAATCACGCAGGGCAAAATGATCGCTTGTAGATGCTAATATGAAGAACAGTAGCTTTGTGTGTGTGTGTCCAAACCGGTGTGAGTCAGAGGAAAATTACGTGACGCTAGAGTCATTCATCATGCTAACATGGTTTAGGTTTCAGTCGCTGTTAGCCGTGTTAGGAGAACTGTGCTTTATTAAGGCGGCTTAATGGAGGGAAGGTTAAGGTACCTGTGGGGGCAGGGGGATGCTGTGGCAAAGCGAGGAAGAGAGTAGCAAAGAATAAAAAAAAATTAAAAAAAGGACATGTATGCAGCATTAAGACGAATAGACCGAGAGTGAACAACCAGTTCAGGTACAAAAGTTGGAGGGAAATAAAGCAGGACTGCAGGTCTTTAAGAGGAAATTTTGAACTGCATCATTTATATGAAATCTTATTCGAAAGCTGGCTTTCGCAGGTGTGTGTCTTTGTGCTCAGTGGAGAGAGATAAGAGGGATCACTGGGGAGGACTGTGAACGTGCCGGGCGATCACAATGGAAGTGTCGTCGTGCCAGGATTCTTATCTCAATCCGTCTTTCTGTTCTCTTCATCCATTTTTCCCCCTCTCCTTTTTCTGCATTAACACAGTACCACCTTTCACCTCACATGCCTTTCCACATTCTACACACACAAAGTGATTTACACATCCCAGCAGCACGGTCACCAGCATAATCAATCTCAATTATGGAACCCGGATGACGAGACCGAGAATGAAATGACCCCCACCCCCCCTAACACACACAACACACACACACACACACACACACACACACGTCATGCTATCATGGTCAGGACCTTAATTATTAATTCAGCTAATTATTGCTGCGCTACACCTGGCTCCAAATCCCATCGTAACCTTAGTAACCAAAAGGAAACCTTGACACTCCTGCTTTTTAATAAAAGAAGACAAATGTCTCCACTCAAAACTGTTGCACACATGCACACACACAATAGTCTCAGGTTCTGAATAAAATGTCGTGCAATTTTATGGAAAGGGGGAAAAAAAAAAAAAAAAGAAAAGAAAGCTCCCTGGCTTCAACATGTCTCTCCTGTGCCAACCATTCTTGATATTTCTTAGCAGGGTCTGCTCCCCAAATGTGTGCGCACACACGCGCATGCACACACACGGTAAAATGTGAACATTCTTGCATATGTATCCACTGACATACCTCTTTGTCTATATGACCTATAGGTTATCCTACCACGCCTTACTGTATAAACTTCACTCGGTGAAATAATTCTTACGCTGGCCCTTTAAGAGGCCGAGGAAATGTTTGGCTGATATTCGGAGCACAAAAATCTATTCAGATGCTGCGATAAGACGCCAATTTTACATGTGACTGGAGCGTCCAGGTGAACTAAGGACAGCGCGCGCGTACGCATACACACACCATAATACAAACACACACACACTTTTTAATTATCTGAGTTAACTCATTGATTCTGTCAATAATTGAACGCTATTGGAGATGCCATTACACTGAAACACTTCAGTACACTTGACTATGCTCTGTGAAGTGCGGTGGGGGTTGTGTATTGCATGTGCAATGTGCGTGTATGTGTATCTCCCAGAGGGCTTTAGAGAGATGGGGAAAGGTGAAGAGTAAAGAGTGGCTGCATGGTACCTCCTCCTTTTTATAAGCTTGTCACGCTGACACATCGCTCATCAGCACTCCGTCTCTCTTCCTTTGTTCCTAGTTCTTAAAGTTTGCTCTAATACTTCTCTCGCCTCACCTTGTTCCGTTCATTACTCGGACAATAACGTTTTACGCTTTTCTCGTCATGAGCGCCGGATGTAAAATCTGCCATTTAAACAAACAAACAACATCCAGCTACATGTTAAAAAACTATAATTTAGATCATAAGCTCTTTCATTACATAAATACAGGATGGAGCGCTACACGACTAATATCAGGAGAATAACTGGACCCCATCTGTGACTGATTTTTTTTTTAAACCCCCATTCATATTCACATATCTCTTGTCACCCCCCCCCCCCCCACGTGTTCTCATACCCTCATACAGTGTATGCTATCTCTACCACCCCACCTTTCTCTCTCTCGTTCCTTCTTTCTCCTCACACACAGGCAACATCTTGGCATTCCATTGTTCATCCTGACAAGAATTAGGAGGATAAAGTGATGACACGCCGAAGCCAAATCAGTCTTAGAAAGATCCCGCTGGCATGAGCGGTGCACAGGAAATGGAGCTAAATGACAGGATTTTATCCAGGCATTTCGCCGTTCGGACCCTGACTAAAACACGACCCAGATATTCCAGAAACACACTGCATTTCTCAACTGGAGGCTGAGGAGGGCGTATCACAGACAGATTTATGGCAAAAATAATGTACTGTGCTGAAATAAAGTGCACTGGGAGTGATAAAAAAAGATTAAAGTGGATTTAGCGTGTTTTTAGATTTTATTTATGGTTATTGTTGTGGAACAGATCTAATGAGGATTAGATCGATGCCAAAAGGAGCAAAATTGGCTTGCTTGCTGCTTGGCACACCATAAATAACCATATTCATTGGTCGATTATAAATAAATTGGCTAAATATAGCCATCTGTGAGCTCAGGTGTGAGGAGGAATGTAGATAGCGCTGGGTAATCCTGATGGAAGCACGTGTGATACACAGTGAATCATGAGATTCTTCTTTCCACTCGTGACTACTCGGATATCAGGACGTACTTTCATATCTCCAGGTTCAATCCTACCATGTACTATAGCCCAAAGCATTTCAGCTTCATTTCTGCTACTGGCGTACCCCAGGGCGCAGTTCTGGGACCACACTTATTCCTACGCACAAAATAACTGGAGGAAAACTTGGATCTCATGACTCCTACAACTTCAACTAGTCTATTTCTCCACCTGGTCATGTCACAGGGTCTTGGAAGATAATTGTGTACTGGATATATCTTTGGACAACTCAGTATTTAGCCAAGTGCCTAAATATGAAAGAATGGGAGACTACTTTCAGCCAGCTGAGATTGTGGTGGTCGTCTTGGAGGAAGCACTGATTTGTGAATGGCGGTGATGGTGATGAGGGGTGGGGTAAATTTTTCTCCACACTGTTGATGAGACCAAATAATATCATTCCTTAATCAACCCTCCGATGGTAAATTGCTTATATTGTTTAGATTTTAGCTTCTCATCTAACACATAATCTTGTAATCAATTACATGGAAGATAATTCATTCGCCACCAATTAGCAAGAGTTTTCCCCATGGCCAAATTCGCGTGTGTCCGAGGGCAATGTGCATATGGGTGTGTGTGCACCCCAACAACCCCATCTGTCAGGTCTGACAGGCCTGGCTTTGTCTACCAAATCCCCTGATGGCGCCTGACTGAAAAAAAGGTCACATGACATATTGCAAAACAACATGATGGACTCGGGGGGATGATTTATGGTGCAACATATTATTCCCCTTAGGAGCCATATTCCACTGTCAAGCAGCTTCATACACACTCACACACAGACATGAATGACTATAAAGCCATTACTGTATGAAGGACCCTTTATAGAAATGCAAATATAAAGTGGTGTGAATTGATTAGTGGCTTTAAGCACTGTACATCTGGTTACAGACTATACAGGGAACGTGGCTGCTAGAACTACACAGACACAACGACAGAGAAGCAAGTCGAACTGTTGACACTATTACAGGAATGTGCAATATACCATACTTTGAGGTAATTGCATTTTTGTATGCTGAGCAGAGGGAGGTCTAGAGTGCGTCACGGTCCTGATCCTAGGATCAAATTACTTTTTTACTACCATAAATACTCTCTGTGATAACACAACTTGATGTGAGACTGTGCATACTCATGCACAAAACATCCAGTATCCTAATCAAATTACCCCATTTTGCTAACTTAATACACTTGGTATTTGTAAGGTGTTTGAACCCACACTGACACTACCATTAAAATCATGGAGTTAAACGATCTATATTAGACGAGTCACAGTATTGCACCAGCTCAGATTTATTTACCATAAAAAGGGTTACAGTGAGATTTAAGGACTTTTATTACATGCCCAATATATGGATTCTCTCCATCTTTCCTCATATATATACTTTTTTGACCCATCAGCAGTATTGATACAGTCAATCATCAGATATTTCTTAACGATTTTGACTAATGAGATATCAGAGGGTGGTCTTATATCTCCAGGCTCAATCCTACCATGTAGCCTAAAGCGCTTCAGTTTCATTTTTGCTACTGGCGTTCCCCAGGGTACAGGTTTGGGACAACTCTTTTTTTCCTACAAACTAGGCTCAATCCTACCATGTAGCCTAAAGCGCTTCAGTTTCATTTTTGCTACTGGCGCTCCCCAGGGTACAGGTTTGGGACAACTCTTTTTCCTACAAACTAAATTACTGGAGGAAAGCTCAGATTTCTTGACCTCTACCACTCCAACCTCAATGTCACACAAGTCTATTTCTTGTTTTCCTCCCAGGTTCTTAGAAGATACTTGGTCACTGGATATATCTTTGGACAGCTCATTATTTAGACAAATGCGTAAGAATGAAAGGATGGGAGACTACTTTCAGCCAGCTGAGAACTTATTTTTTTCCCCTTCTCAAGCTCAGATAAAAACTCCCACCAGTCAAATTTACCAGTGGCAAACAGCACAAAAGATCTAAAAAAAGAACATAGGGACTACAGATAAGGCAAAGAAAAGGAGAACCCAAGAGACTGAAATAGTGTATGAGCTCCCTTGAGGGAACAGTAAGGGAGAGCAAGGATAAGGTAAGATTACAAGTGAAATTATAGATAGTGAACATTTTGTATTTCCAGTAATTCATGTGCTAGGTTCATCAACTGCTCTGTTGCATAACATATCCCTAGTGACTGCACTTTTAGGCAAAAATACTGTATATAGAGAGGAAATTTAGAAAAGGTAGAACAGTCCACAGTGAATAGTTTTTTTATAGTGTATTTATTATGGTAGTAATAGCTTTTCTGATCAAGTAAAAACATTGAATCTGAAGTGTTTCTCTCCAACCACTCTCACATAGCACACTGTTGAAAACTATAAACTTGAGATTTACATGACAATATGTTTACAGATGGACATGGACATTGAAGAGTCATTGATTTGCTTTCTGTTGCTTCCCTTATAAGTGCCATTAGGGTCTCTGTTAGCCTGAGAGAAGTAGCTCATGCACCACATTAGTAGCTATTTGACCCCTGATTATCATTGTGGTCCACAGGGTTAAAGGTTAACTCTGGGGCATGCAAAAAAACAAGGCTAGCAAAACAGACGAAGCAAAAAAAAAAAAAAAGGAGAAAGGGCAGTGATTACATGAGGCACGTCTTATTCAGCCTGAAATCAGCAAAGAAATGGATGGAAATCTCTTTTATTCAATTCAATTGCAAACAGCTTAATCTTCTAGAAGCTTTCAGGACAACAAAGCTTGTAACATCCCACTGCATGGACAATAAATTTAATCTAAACTTTTCCTGTCTAAGAAATTTAATGTCACTTAAACCTTTAGAAGGCTTTAAATAGAGACGTGCCCATTTAAGGCCTTTTTAGACGCTGAAGCCACAGACTCGGTCAATAACTGTGGAACCCTCAGGAGACTGAAGGGAAAATCTTGGGTCTTTCCATCTTGGCTTGACCAGTTAAGAAAACAGCAGCTCTGTCAGCACTGGAATCTTTGCTGCTGCAAGGTAGTCACGTTATTTTCGCTTCAATATGGGAAAAACAGGCATATGTGATGGTCACTTGTCCATGCCTGTGCATTTATGATATTATGTCCTTAGATTATATTACCCCTTCTTAGGTGGTTAGAATAAATGTAAAGTTATTGCACACTCTGGCTACCTTTAACTTCCCTGATGACTTTTTGCAGTACAAGTATATTTTAATAGTGGTTATATATCGGCGCCCGCACTCCATACTGGGTTTTGTTTGATGGTTTTGGCTTGTATAAGGAAGCAAAAACTAGACTATATTAGCCTAGACTATATTATTCGGGCAGGACAATGAAACAAACATTTGTCTTTGGGTCAAACCAACTTGAATGAACCAAACTTTTTCGAAGCACCAATGGGCTATGCTTTGCACTTGCTGCACCACTGATTCAATCTTTCTGCTGCACTATTGAGTTAAACCAAACTTTCTGTGGCACCATTCATTTGCCTTGGACCATTGGCTTACACCAACTGCAATCTCCTGCACCATCTGGTTCTCCCGTCTATTAGGCTTCATAAATCTACTGAACCTCACTTTTCTGATCTAGCACTGGGTCAATGTAATCCTTTTACTACACCTTTTTATTCTGTAACTACCCTGCCATTCTTTCTGTTGTATTTGGTTGAACACTAAGAATTATTCAATGCTGGTAACAGGATGAGCCTACATCCTCTATACACCTATCAGCCATTAAATTGATGTAATGGCTGATAATCAATGCAAAACATTGAGCTCAGCACTGTGTAGGTTCCCCTTGTGCCACCTGTGACTCCACAAGAGCTCTGGGTGTGTGCTGTGGTGTCTGTCACCAGGATGTTGACGGCGGAATATTTGGGCGATGTGGGTTGCGGGGTGGAGCTTCCGTGGATCGGACTTGTTTGTCTGGCGCATCCTATCTTTCGATCGGATTGGAATTTGCAGAGTTTGGAGGCTGGGTTGGGAGTCTTTGGCTCTTTGTTCGCTGGGCCCTGTGTGCGGCAGGCTGTGGTGCTCTGGGTGTTCTGGTACCTTTCTATGGTGGCCAGCACTGACGTTACTTTTTTCTGTGATTTCTGGTGCATTGGCCATGTGGTCAACCCAGACCACATGGGTTGACTTTTGGACCCATGGGCAGAAGTGAGCCTTTTTTTTTTACCCATGATCCTGTTACCAATTCACTGGTATAGAACTGATCATGTAAAAGTGTTAATGTTATGTTTCGTTAAACAGTTTTGACTAGCAAGACCAACTATTCTGACTTCTTGTATTTTGTTTCATATCATTCCCCTGTGTGAAGTATTCCAGTTGCCCAAACCTCAAATGTTCCCAGCGTTTTAGAACTTTTCAGAACAGCACATCCTATCCTTTCAGCATTTTCCTTCTTTCAGGCCATGCCAGCTCCACATGTGGTGAAAATATCTCTTCGCTGCCTGCAAGAGCGATGTTCCCTGCATGTTTTCATTTTATGGTCGTATACACAACGCTGCCAAAACCACAGTGAGGAAAAGAGTGCGGAAGAGAAGGGATGAGGATCAATCAGGAATGAAGGAAAGATAGACAAACAAGCCCACTCATGGTAGCCATCTAAGTACATTTTAGCCATAAACTTTCTCTATCATTATACTCATGAATGCAGTAAATGAGATCTCTGCACGGAGCAGCTGCATAGACATAAACCCGAGATTAGTTCCAAAGGCTCCACCAGGTTCGTGTCGGACATTTATTTCTGTCCTTGATGTATTCCCAAAATCTTCAACCGATCCACTGTGCTTCACCACGTCTCCCAGGGATGCAGGAGGAGGATGTGACGCATGAAAGATCTTGTAATTATTGACTGAAAAACGTGAGGGCTTGTAAACTCCAGAACTGTATTAAAAGCGAGATGTTTCAGTAAAGCAGACATAATATAGAAATAATGAAATAATATAGAACCTTAATTTCATAGTGAGTGACTTTCTTGTGAATGAAAAGCCGGATTCATATAAAGAGCCAAAGCAAAAACAAACTGTAGGGTGATCTAGGAAGGGAGGGAAAGAAAAAGAGGAAACTCTGTATTAGAAAGGTGTTAAAAGGGAAGCTAACCCTCTGGGTAAAGAAACAACTTTTATTAAGCTTGTCCTTATCATACAGTATATGTCTTGAGAAAAACTTCATTACTTCCTCATTCCTTAAGTAGGAATGCACCAATCCTGTTGATACCCGATACTGACCTCTCTTTGGAAACAGTTGAATCTGTGCCACCGTCCAGTGGAAAACATAAGAGATGTACAGTAACAAGTGAGGGTTTTACGTCAATGTGTGTCGGTGATTGTGGAAGAATTTTAATCTGGTCTATATGGTACAATATTAAATGTGGCAAGGATAGTAGGATAGAAATTTTACGTATTTAACAAGAATTCTGTAAGACAGGACTGTTATTCCAATCATACTATACTGTGATATTTTCATTTTAATGTTATGAACAGTGAGTCAAAAATTATCCAGATTTTTAATAAATATTATTCATGCTTTAGGCTGAGCTGCAAGTCACGAATGCACCGCTGTCTTCACTTCTTCATCAGATGTGAATCTTCATCCTCGGAGGGCCAAACAGGTGAAAGTCTAATGGAGCAACCGCAGGACTATAAGGAGGATGCTTTTACTTCTCAAAACGAAGTTATTGCAGAGTGTCGACAGAAGTGTGCGGATGTGCAAGATCACAACGTTTACAAAAGTTTAGACTTCAGCTCTTCAAGAAGCGTCTCACTGTAACAAGCACTGTTGATTGTTGAACCATTTTCCAAATAATGTTTCAATACTGGCCCTTGAGAATCCCAGAAAACTGTAAGCATCGATGAATTTTCCAGCTGATGGTTGACTTTTAAACTTTCTTCCGTTTACTCTCAGGCTCGTAGTGATCAATCCATGTCTCGTCACCAGTAACGATTCTCTCAAAGAAATTTTCACCTTCCTTTCCCGGGAGTTGTTTCAGCACCAGGTACACGCTCAGACCAATCACTTTCGTGCCAATCACAAGTGGGGGCATCCATTTTTGATCGCACTGCAGTTACAAATGAACTGATGTAACACGATCACACCTGCACAGCAGTGACTGGGGAGTGCGGATCATTTTTGACTCAAAAACCCAGACATGGTTTATATTATGAATGAATGCAGAAGCATATCCTTAATATATATTTTTTTCCACTGGTGGATGAAATACTGGTACTTATCAAATTATGTTACTGCTAAACTTGATTTAAACACCATGTTCCAGACGTCAGACTCTCACGTCGGGTAAAAATAGTTTCTCGTTATGCTAATTTCCTAGTGCGAGACACCTGCGCAACACATTTCTCCCCTTAAGATGTTTATGGAGCACGTGACTGTGGTTGGGCGAGAGCGTACAGAAGCAGAGAGAAAACCGTGACTTTGTTTCCCAGAGACAGCGGGAAGCACAAACAAGACAATCGGCGCCGCGATTAACTTCGCCCCGCTTTCCGGCACTTTAAACGCTGCCCTAGATTCGAGAGGAGGCGAGGAGGAACGCAGTTGGAATAATAATTTAGAGTCAGGGTAAATACAATGTATAATGAAAACACAGTTAGAACCGATGCAGCGAGGATCGTTCATCCATGTGCATGATGCACGATTTGGCCTGGATAACAAAAAATGGCTTTTATATATTTCAAATCTTATAATATTCTTGAGATGCAAAAGTGAGGGTGTGATGTACTGTATAATAACGGAGTCTCAGAAATAAATAATGTGAAAACATGGAACTATAGACTGTTCCTCCTACCTGCACTTGCCCCTTGCCCATGATCTTGTCTACGATCTCGTTATCGTCCTTGTTGAGCTTGGTCTTGTCGTAGCATTTCTCGTAGCACAGGATGCGCAGGCACTGCGAGCCCTCCAGCTCGATTTCAAATTCCTGTCGGACAGACATGTTAAAAGACACGGATGAAAACCTACAAGGAATTTGGATGGGCTTGGGGGGGGTGAAAAAAGAAGAAAAAAAAGAGAGAGAAAAAAAGAAAGCTTACCTCATTCCAGTGGGGTTCTGTGGTGTCCCGGAAGACACGCGTCTTAGCTTTGCTAACAAAGTAGCCGAAGGAATCTACTTCGAGTGTGCAGTAGAGATCTGAGAAGGATAAACAAAAGTTGTGAGGACGGGTACGAGGACAAGGACAGGTCGATACCTCAACAACAAACGACAAACAATAAACAAATAAGCCAGCTACTGTAACATGAATAGATAATCGAAGCACGCGACTTGCTGACAACCAGATAAAAAATTGGATCTAAGCGTTAAAGTAAACGCCATTGTGTGTTACACAGTGTGTCGATTTCAGGAGAAGAAATTCGGAGACACGAGATCGACTCCATCGGAGCTGACGCCGCAGTTCAAAGTCGATTTCCCTGCGTCTCTATCCCAATAACGGCTCACGCCGGGTTTAGATGGATTCACTATCGGTGTCATTTAATGACCTCATGATGGATTGTTTTGCAGTGCGGCCTTTGACCTGGAAGCCATGTGGTGCGTGTTTTGAACACCAAGGGCAGCCCCCTCCTGGGGACGATGCGTTAGCTAGCACGTCAGTCGATCCACTAACCCGTACTCGACTCTGATATGTATATAAATGATGAAATATTAATAATAAATGAGCTAATCCCGTTACTTTGGAGTTGGACGTAAATTTGAATTCAAGGTTCACAACATGATTTCCCTAAGCCTCCATGACAGCTAATGAAACATCAAGAGTTACTAACTCGTTGTGTAGATCTCAACTACACAACAAGCCAAGCAAAGACCTCCTTTATGAAGCATCTACATCCATAGACTTGGTAAGCAGTCATGCTGAATACGTAGGACCTGTGTAGAGCTTTAAAATGACAGGACGGCCATGTCATATACAGTAAGACTGAATGCATTTTTTGTGAACACGTCTCTCCAGCTGTCTTTACGCTAGTTTGCTGGTTCCATGACTGAGACACAAGTCCATGATTTTGCTTTCGGTTGTAGGATTCATTAAGGAAAATTCATCAATGCTTACAGTTTTCTGGGATTCTCAAGGGCCAGAAGTATTGGAACATTTGGACGTGGGCGAAGATCCACTTCTGATAAATAAAGTGAAGACAGCGGTGCATTTGTGACTCTCAGCTCAGACGAAAAAAATTTTTAATGAGGGAATACGAAAGCTTCTTGTCAGATGGATAAAGTGCATTATGTAAAAAAATTATGCATTTCCTTTAATGAAAATTTTTTGATTAATCCTCGTACATTCTTTTCAAGTTTGGAATCTTTCAGCAAAAAGAGATCACAGACATTTCCTTAGCTCCCTTTGTGTAAAGATCTTCAGGACAACCATGAAAAGCTGAAAGGCAGGTGTGGTTCTTTCACTGGGGGCTTCAGACCCGCCATGCGGAGGGCCCGGGTTCGTTTTCCAGTCAATGCCCCAAACCCAGCCACTGGATGCAGAGTATCACTAGTGCCGGTTCCGGTTAGTGCAAAACCTGCACCAATTTAAGCATGCGGTTCAGATGGTCCCCTGCGGCAACCCCTTAAAACCAGCAGCTGAAGGTACGACAACAATCAGAATCACTTTCGTTGACGTCAACTTCACCTTTGCGCACGATTTTGAATATCAAACACAGATACAGTTTCTTGTAGAATTGACTGTATATTAAATTAGACCTTTTTTTTCCACTTCTTCTCATGTTTATTGTATAAACAAAATCCAGCAGATCTATTTCATAGACACAAATGAAGGTTGGTTAAGACACCCAAAAACTTAGAACAGCATGAATGAAAAATGAAGCACAGCAGGGGTCCGAGCTTCCAAAAAAAAAAAAAATTGCACGTGTTGAAAGTGACAGCTAGAGTTACTTTCACGCTTGTAAAAAAAATTAAAATGAATAAAAATCTAGCACAGTGTGTCATTACTTTGGCAACCAGGGGGAAAAAAAATCCCAAGCTTGACTTGCTGGTGTTGTACACAAAAGCTCGTTTTACAAAACACAAGCGATTGTTTCTAAGAGGGAAGAGAGAGCGGAAAATAAGCAGAACCAGGTTCGGGGTTTTGTTATGTTTGCTCACAGATGTGCAACTGCTGGAGGGTAAAATGCTTGTGGTCACTTTGTGATGGCTGCAGCATAAAGCCTGGGTTTGAGCTCGCGACTGAGGATCGACGTACATGCAGGAAATAACGGCTTTCTTAATGAGCTAGCGTGAAACCAAGCGGTGGGCATTCACTTACTGCTCAAATATATATATTTTTTTTCTATATATCTTTTACATTTTCTCCTAAAGATATGCAGCATGGTGACTGGGAGACGGAACGTGTCTCGTGTAACGTGTACTAGCAGGCAGCATGTTCTCATACGCTGAGGCAAATCAATGATGAATATAAATACACGCCAAGCTGGGGGGGAGAAACAAAGAAAAGCAACAGATGCGAGATGCACACGCGCACACGCGCACACACACACACACACACACACACACACACACACACACACACACACACACACACAATGCCTCTTTTGAGAGCTGTCAGTGGAGTTGTTAGTGCAAGCAGGATGTTTTGAGAGAACCGAGAGGACCTTTTTATCTGCGCGGCGCTGCGCTAGGCTCTTCTGTACCACTTAAAAACAGATGCCCGATTGTTATCACACAATCTAATCTACAGCGGGAGGTTGCCATATGCTACTGCTAACGCTATAAAAGCTATGCTAATTCACATCAACACACCATATGCAACACCGTTCTGGATATTAAAAGGAAATGAATTAGTCGTGTGTCGCGGCGGGGACGACTGACTGACGGGTAAACGGACCTCGGATACAGAAATAAATACGCATTAAATATCAGAAGAGATATTGCGGTGACCAAGATGCAATAATGTACTTGTAGATATTTAGTTTTGTTCATTCCATTGTTTTTGTTTTTAACTGATTTTAATATTCAGCTTTGTGTTACATCTCTCCACCCATCTGTCCCATTCTGTCACCCAATTTGCCCTCACCTGTCCATCTGTCCCATCTACCCTCCATCCCTGTCCATTTACCTGTCATTTAGCCCCTAGCTGTCTAGGTGTCTCTCTGTCCATCTGCCCCTACCTGACCATCTGTCCAGTTATACATTTGCCCCTTTAACCATCAGTGAATGCACCTACCTGCCCATTTGTCCATCTACTGTACCTACACGCCAATAGCTGCCTATCTACCTGTCTATTTGTCCATCTACCCGTCTTCCCCTGCTTGTCTATCTACATACCTGCCTCTACCTGTCCATCCGTCCATCTACCTAACCGCCCCATTAGTCTGTCCCTCTATCAATCTGCCCCTACCTGTTTATCTATCTACTTATCAACTAGTCCGCTACCTGTCTATCCATCTACTTACGTACCCCTACCAGTCTGTCCATCTACCGACCCACCCCTACCTGTCTAACTGTCCATACACACACCCGCCCCTACCTGTCTATCTGTCCATCTGTCCATAAACACACCCGCCCCCCCCTACCTGTCCATCTGTCCAGACACACCCTCGCCCCTACCAGTCCATCTGTCCAGACACACACCCGCCCCTACCTTTCTAACTGTCCACACACACACGCACCCCTACCCACCTATCAGTCCATCTATCCACCCGCCCCTACCTGTCTGTCCATCTACCTACCCACACCTACCTATCCACCTGTCCAACTACCATCTTTATGTCTTACCATTGGATCAGTTATCTATCCTATAGACCATTCACAAACCTAATATATCTGAAGATCTATTTAGCAACCTGTACACATCTGTTTATCTGTCTGTATTTTGTATATTTACTATTTGTCTCTCAGTCCAGTCAGGCACCTGAAACCTGAGCTGAACTATATCAGTGTTGCATGTGCAACATCTCTCTCTCTCTCTCTCTGACAGTCCGTGATCTTCCGCTAATCACATTTATCTGCATGAACCAGGTTTGTGCTCCTAAGGAACATGAAATACAATCCTCCCAAACAGATGCTGTATATTAGTTGTACTTATCCTGTGGATAATGAAATAATGCAGTTAACTATATGAGTGTAAACACACACACACACACACACAGTACTTACTGGCTGACTCTTTGAAACCAGTGGCAGAATGGACGATGACGTGCAGGAAGCCGTACAGGCCGGAAGATTCTTCATCTGAAACACACACACGATATTGAAAGCGTGTTAGAGAGACGATACAGGACACTTTCTCTATTCAGCTTCATTCATCTTCCAAGCACATCTTGTTCCTCCATTCGTATTCCACTTCCACATGGCATCCATCCAGACGTAGGACCGTCGCCGTCCGTGTCGAACGGGAGAAGTGAGTGAGGAACTCCAGTCGCCTGTCTTTCAGGGATTAAAAATGTCCGCTGGCAGCCACACGAGTACGAGTGAGTGTGTGTGTGTTGTGTGAAAATAATCAGAGTTTGGTGATGCGGCCCAACAAGTAGAGGAGTTACTGTTACCACCCGAGGGTTGATTGGTTTCCAATAACGGCACATCTGGAAGCATTTGCTTCTCTCTCACGCAGAAATAACACCATGATCCCAACTACGATTTTTATTTGTTTGAATAAAACGAAACACCATGGAGAATACAGCAGCGTTGAGTGACTTGCAACCTTTTAAAAGGTATCAGTTTTGCATAAGAGTGAAACAAGGGACACAACGGTGACTAAACTTTCTAGGACCAGGACTACCCACCTGTGTCATTTAAATAAAAGACTCTAAGATGGTTGTTCAACAGATTAGTTGGTCTAGCTGCTTCTTCTTTCCAAGCTTTAATAATCCCTAATGTCTCTATACATGTTTAATGAGGGATCATAAAACACGATAAGGTGAAACCATGATTATAACTTTCTCTTGCATTGTTTAGCATCGGACAATAAATTGGAACTAATCCTGCATTTAATTAAAGCTTATGTGGAATTTCCAATATCAGACTAGGAAAAGTGAGAGAAGAAAACTTCAATTCGGACTTCCAACTCCTCACCAGGGACTGGACGATACAGTATTGATCACGATACCTCGATGCCGATTCCATTTGTATTGCGGTTTTTAGAATTATCATGATTCACGATATACTGTATAATTAAATTTGATCTTTTATGTTTACATTGAGGCATTTGGCAGACGCGCTTTTCCAGAGCGACTTATCATACTATCTCATTATACATCTGAGCTGTTGAGGGTCAAGGGCCTCGCTCAACGGCCCAACAGTGAGAACCTGGGACCTCCCGAACTGTAGTCTAATGCCTTAACCACTGAGCTACTCCTGCGTGAGTCGAGAGCATGGAGTCAGCTAAGAACCTCTGAACTTGCGTAGTGGTAAAGTGCTCGCCCTATCATCCCGGAGGTCGCTGGTTCGGTTCCCGGGTGATGCTGTAACCTCTCACAGTCGGAGGTCTAGAGAGAGCTGATTGGCCGAGCTCTCTCAGAGGGGAGAGGTACTTGGTGCTCCCACATTAATCACGGCTCTACAGCCAATCAGGGGTGTCTGTGAGCTCACGCAAGCGGAAGGAGCGGGTAGCGCTGTCCTCCGAGTGTGTTGGCGTCACGCGGTTCGGAGGAAACACGTGATAGTCTTCGGCCCTCCCAACTGAGTGGAATTGGACACGACTAAAATTAGGGAGAAAATCCAAAAAAAAAAAAAGAACCTCTGAATTTTCCATTTATTGATTCAAACATGGAACCTAGTGGAAATCGTTTTGCTTTATTCGTCTTCTTCGAATAATTATTGAAGAAAATCCCTTGCATTTGCTCCTACTTGAGAAATGTTTTAGTCAAATATGGCTTGTTGTGTGGTAGCTACTGAAAAGAAAAATCTAACGACTACATTCGAACAAATTCAGGGCAACATTTTAATACTTTCCACAAACGTATTAGCCGTTTAAAGTCTGAGTGCAGTGGGTGGCAGCGTTCAGGTTTTAGCTGGCTCAGGTCTTCACACCGGTCTATCAATGTGAGGAAGTAAACAGAAAAAGATCTTTGTATATGTCTATATGTGTGTGAGATGGAAGGAAAGAAAGAGAGAGAGAGAGAGAGAGAGAGAGAGAGAGAGAGTAAGCTTATCTTGTAAACTAAATGCTGGCTTGTATGTGTGTGCGCGCAGGTGTGTATACTTGAAGATCTCAAACAGTGTCCCTGATGCAAATACAGCCGTGAGGAGAGGAAAGCAGAACCCACACAGCTAATCCTCTGTAATGCAACACACACACACTCCTCATGTCCTAAAAACCTTTGAAATATTTCTGTGAGCGTTGCAGCGGGGATCGCATGCTCCATCGCTCACCTCTCTTCTTCTTCCAGTCTGAAAAGTCTCAGTTGACACTAAAGACTCAAACTATGACCCTTGGCTGAAATTTCCTTCTTGCATTCCAACACCAGCTGGTTTTTATTTTACCTCGTCCCTACTCGCTCTTCAACAAAAAGAAATTAAAAAAAAGAAAGAATAGTTGGCAGTTTACAATGGCTTATCCTCTTATAAAGATATTACCAATGGACCGTTAGCGATGTCAGAGACGACAGTCATTTACAATACGATGTTGTAGCTGTCGTAAACGACGGGCAGTTAAAAAGGTCGTAGCCGTCATTAACGACAGCCGGTTACATCGTAGCTACCGTCGAAAATAACTAGCTTTTTTTCTTCCATATTCGCAGACTAAAACCTTAATTAACATACAGCAATACTTCACAAAGAACACAGTTTTAATAAGCAGTGTAAACAAACTATTTTGCAACTCTGTTCAAAGCCTGTGGCTCCTTAACCGTCCAATAAAATGTTATACAGCCCAATTAACAGCAGACGCTTGTTCATACGGGCGTGTCATACGTACTGTATATATAGTACAACGCCAGAAACCATAAACGCATCTGCACGTTCAGCACCAGCTCTCCAGGAACACGGCTGGTTCAGCCAATCAGTCTGACTCAGACTAAACTGGAAAGTCTTTGTGGTTTTGTTATTTGTTTCAAGCAGAGCACGACAGCATGTTTGAGTGACTAAGATAAGCAGAACGTCTTCTGCAACTCAGCATTTTGATCGACAAAACTAATTTAAAGTATCTGTACGACAATGAAATACGGATTAGTAAGTTATATGTCTAAACACAGAGGTTATGCAAAATTTACATTTGATTATTATTGGACGTTCACATGATTCTCAAGTTTTTGTCTATCTTGCAAAAAAAAAAGAAAAGAAAGCCCCCCCTAGTTTTCTATTTCCGTCCATAAATGTACTAGAACACAACATTCGAATTTCCTGCCAGACATGACATCATTACAGATAAGAAGCATAGACTGTACAAGAACCGGACAAACCTAATGCGACGTCACCCACAGGGTTTCTAAAGACCGATTTTAAAGCTCAACTACGGGCACTCACGCCGTCACCATCAGTTACCGCAAGCTAGCTTAGTTTAGCTTATAGCTAAAATGCTAAGGTGGCAAACGGTAATTTATATACATGATTGAACTCCATCATCCATAACTCGCACGCTGTCCCGTGTCAACGCCTACATTTCTTGCGGTAAGTTAAACTACGTACAAATGTTTCACTAAGCTGGTTAGCTAAAGTGATGCGTAGCAGACAGCTAGCCGTTTGACAAGAGCATTGCAGCGATCACTCAGATCCGCCACACCCCTAATTATGCATAATCGTTTGGCTTAAAAAAATTGTCCAAAACGCGTTTCTGTTGGGGGATGGGCCGTCTATAGGGATTGACTTACTTTTGGACCGGCTCCTAATGTTCATTTGAGGAACTGGTTTGATTTCTTGCATTCTGATCGGTTAGATCATTTCCGCCAAGTGGCATAACTGTGCATTTAGAACAGCAGTGAAACGAGGCATGTCGGAATGCATGATCTGTCTGGTGGTTCACCTTGAACATTAAGCAGACACGTTTTGGAGACCTCTGAGACCTTCGCCGACATGTTTACATGACACGTCTACACACAGCGCTCCTATTAGCATGCTACAGGACCCAGAGTGACGATTTAAACCAGCCAAGCTTATTAAGCACCGTACTCAACAAAAGTACGGCTTCCACAACCCTATTAATAATCGTTGTTGAATTCTCGAACACCACTGGTCCGAATGTGCCCGCGTTCATGAGTTCGGGTCTCCATAGTAACAACACGCGCGATGTCTAGCTAACATCCTATTTGAAGGCTTTTATGCAGTAAATGCGTCCGTATTGATGAGGTGAGGAGTTGTTTACAGTATTTAACACCTTTCGGAAGGAGTCTCCGGTGTCAGAGATTACACACATGCAGATCGCACCACTCCACGTTGATTATTTTTCTGTGACAGCACACTCCCAGGTGGTTCATTCCTTATGCCTTAAACTCTCAAGACATTAGCGAGGTTATAATTCATATTCTCACTCATTTTCTCTGAGCTTCCATCGAACGACCACGTCAACGAGTGTATTTTTCATCACGTTATAACCTTAGTTTAGATTTTTTATTATTTTTTTTAAACTTGAAGTTTAAACTTCGGAGAAACCGTTTCATTCATCTTTTCTCCCACAGTGCATTGCCGTGCTCGGCTCAGCAGATCTGAAATCTCTCTGCTGGTCTGACAGATGGCTTTAATGCCAGCCGGATCCAAATGGGCAGGAAAATAAACAAGAGAAGCGAGCTCCTCGCTCACGAGCTCAGCGGAGAGTCGAGGAATAAGAGAGAGGAGAACGAGGCAGAGGTTATCAGTGGATTGGAACCAGGTGCTAACCTGCATTCTGGTATTTCTCTACTCCTGGGAAGGAAGGTATGAGTGTGTGTGTGTGTGTGTGTGTGTGTGTGTGTGTGTGTGTGTGTGTGTGTGTGTGTGTGTAGTAGGCCTGCTTTTTTAGGTTCTTTTATCTGGAGCAGAGCACAGCTTTGGGCTCTGAAACAAACCGTGATAGAATTGTAAAAAAAGAAAAAAAAAAGAAAAAAAAGTAAGCAACATGAGTCACCAGAATTACGAGCCTCGGTTTGCACCGCTGTGTATGCATAGAAATATGCGCGCGTGTGTGTGTGTGTGTGTGTGTGTGTGAGAGAGTGTTACCATCTTTATTAGTTGTGACAGGAATGTTATGGACGGTGCGCAGCTTGAAGCAGGAGCTGGTGAGGACCTGAAGCTCCAGTGAACTCAATACACAAGACTGGAGATCTGCAATCATAAAGGTCAGAATTACTCACACACTCCATAGTAACGTGTGTGTGTGTGTGTGTGCACCCTCTCTCTATTATCTATTGTGCAACTGTTTAAGCAGCTCCTAAGTGAAGTTTCTGGGAGTGTGTGTGTGTGCTTGTGCGTTTCTGGGAGTGTGTGTGTCTGTCCGTTCGGACCTTTCTTCTGGAGCTTCTGAATGCTCTCTCTCCATTCTGACCTCTCATAGTCTGAGGAAAGCAGGAACAAGTAACTCTGAGAGAAAGACAGAAAGAGAGAGAGGGGAGGAAAAATGCATTAATAAAGGGAGAAAAAAAGACAATGCCGCCCTCTGGTGGAAACAATAAGCAGTTCCACACAATCACACACTTTGATGTAATACATTTGTGGGTCTCCATTTTTAGTTAGTGTGTGTTACAGTGTACTGCAGGGTGCTGGACGTGTGTTACAATGTAGGAGAACGGTGTCGGACGCGTGTTACAGTGTACTGAAGACTGGTGAATGTGTGTTAACTGCAGGATTCTAAATGTGTTACGCGGTGTAGTGAAGGTCGCCGGATGTGTGTAACGCGGTGTACCGAAGGTCGCCGGATGTGTTACGCGGTGTAGTGAAGGTGGCCGGATGTGTGTTATGCGGTGTAGTGAAGGTCGCCGGATGTGTGCTGGGGTGTACCGAAGGTCGCCGGATGTGTGTTACGCGGTGTAGTGAAGGTGGCCGGATGTGTGTTATGCGGTGTAGTGAAGGTCGCTGGATGTGTGCTGGGGTGTACCGAAGGTCGCCGGATGTGTGTTGGTGAAGGTTGCCGGATGTGTGCTGCGGTGCACCGAAGGTCGCCGGATGTGTGTTACACGGTGTAGTGAAGGTCGCCGGATGTGTGCTGCGGTGTACCGAAGGTCGCCGGATGTGTGCTGGTGAAGGTTGCCGGATGTGTGCGGATAAAGGATACGTTAAACCGGTGCTTATTATAACCACCTGTAATGGGTTTAATGTTTCATTTCGATAACAGTATACAAGAGTATTTTTTAAGTTTGAGGGGTGTTCAAGTCAAACCGGAACATGTGATAAAATTTCTCATGAACACGTTGCCGGATGTGTGCTGCAGTGTACAGAAGGGCGCCGGATGTGTGTTACAGTGTACCGAAGGGTATCGGATGTGTGTTACAGTGTCCCAAACAAAGCGGATGTGCGTTATAGTGTACTGAAGAGTGCTGGATGTGTGACACTGTACTGAAGTGTAATTGAGCAGTTGTATGTAGTACCTTGCCGTTTTTGTTGTGAATGCGGAACGGGATTGTGGGAGAGTGTAGCAGCAGACACGACTCTTGCTCATTCATCTTCTTCCTCATACGGTCCACATTGCGGCTCTGGCCTTTCTGAGACTTCTGTTACACGCACAAACACACACATCAGTAATGTCATTATTACGTTTGCCATGTTATTCATTGTGCATTTAACACAAACACACACAATCAAATCTATAATCATTTCCCTCCCAGAAACCTACTCAAGTGATCTCTTAATTCATTTCCCGCTTTTCGCTCGCCCCCCGCCATCCCCTATAAAGACATCCTGTGAGTGTCAGAGACACAACAAAGGACTAAGGCGTTGTGTAATTGTGCAGTGTGTATGTCCTGGACTGACATAATTACCTTCACACTGTGTCTGTTTACATGCATCTTACTGGAAAACAACAACACAGACTTCAAGGAAACCCGTAATTCTCTTAAAAGCTGTGTGTGTGTGTGTGTATGTGTGTGTTACTTAGGAACTGGATGAGGGGGTTTATTTCCAGTAGCACCACTTCATCAGTAGGAACTAATTCTCTAAACAAGAACAACAGTAACCTTGATCTGACTACAGGAGGGAGCAGTGTGTATATATAATACACTTCGCTATTTAAGGGTCATTGTTGACGAAAATAAACATGGCATAGTGGAGTTTCTGAAAGCGTGGGTCAAACTTTCCTCTATGTCCGAGTGTGTGTATGTGTGTGGTCACAGAGCAAGGCCACCCTGTAGTAACCTTGGGCATTCACAGGCCAAGATCCATTTATGGCCAGTGCCTCTTTTAGCCCAAATGAACTGTGTCCACTACTCTGTGTGTGTGTGTGTGTGTGTCGTGTCTGTATCTCTCTCTCTCTCTCTCTCTCTCTCAGCCTTCCATAAATTTGATTTCCAGAAATATAAAAATAAACTATTGTTCACGGTCTGACCTTTTCTTTCTGGATCTCATTCTTGATGACTGAGATCTTGATCTTCATCTCCTCGATCTCGTGCTCAGGAAGCGTCTGGACGTGTGTACAGGAGTCCGAGTCATCCAGGGTCTGGAAGGCGAGATCAGCCAGCGGGATGTACCATTTACACTCATACTGCTGATGTCTCCTAAAGAAAAAGACAGGGTGGAGAAGAGTTGTGCTTTCGCTTACAATTTCACATTAAACACTTAATGGGTCTACAAGAAAACTGAAACTATTACACAATACAACAATTACACTGTACGATTACAATACAACGGTAGTGAATTTGTAAGGATTTTGTGCGAATAAAAGGTAAAATGGATAATACAGTACGAGTAGTGTTGTGTGTAAATGTGAGAGGTAAATGGTTAATGGTTTAGAATACTGTCTGAGTGCAAGATAAAAGATTAATTTAAGAGTATTTTGTGTAAATGTAAAAGGTAAGTAAAAATCTTCATGTGAGAAGGTTGTGTGTGAATGGTTAACGTAACTGTAGTTTCATATAAATGTAGGAGATAAATGGGTCTTGTGAGAGTGTGTAAACCTGAGTGGATTTGTATCAATGTTAGAGATAGAATGGTTACTGAGAGTGTTTTATAGAAATGCGACAGGTAAAATTTATAATGTGAGAGTTTTGTGTAAATGCAAGAGGTACAATGGTTAATCATAGCATTTTGTCTTAATGTGAAAAGTAAAATGGTTTATGCGAGAGCATTTTGTATGAATGCAAGGTACAAAAATTGATTGTGGGTTTTTGTGTAAAATGCAAGAGGGAAAATGGTTAATGCGAGTGTTTTGCGTAAATGCAAGAGGGAAAATGGTTAATGCGAGTGTTTTGCATAAATGCAAGAGGGAAAATGGTTAATGCGAGTGTTTTGCATAAATGCAAGGGAGGAAAATGGTTAATGTGAGTGTTTTGTGTAAATGCAAGGGAATAAAATGGTTAACGCGAGTGTTTTGTGTATATGCAAGAGGGAAAATGGTTAATGCAAGTGTTTTGTGTAAATGCAAGGGAATAAAATGGTTAACGCGAGTGTTTTGTGTAAATGCAAGGGAATAAAATGGTTAACGCGAGTGTTTTGTGTAAATGCAAGAGGGAAAATGGTTAAAGTGGAAAGTGTTTTGTGTGAATGCAAGTTTTTTTTTTGCTTCAACACAAGAAGTAAATGGTTATTGTGAGAGCATTTTGTGTATCGCCAAAAGCTCATGTGAGTGGTTTGTGTAAATGCAAGAGGTAGTTGCGCTAGTCCTGATTAGCAGTCATTGCAACAGCCATGTGTGTCCACAAACCTACAGTACACACACACACAGAGTAAATGCACTTCATGCAATATAAATGTGTCCCTAACAACCTGCAATACAGCTTTATTATGGGATTGTGCCTGGTGAGCCCGGGCCTGCATTGGTGTCTAATCAGCATATTAAACACTTTTTACACATCATCAGCTTTCATCCATCCTAATTACCACAAATATATGACACGAATATCAATGATTCTGTCAGCGGGAATGACTAAATCTTCACACTGTGTCTGTAGAGCGCCGAACAGCTGCTTGAAGGAAAATGGGAAATAAGAAGATAGATAAATCAAATCTTGAGTTTCCACTGATCGGAGATCAGCCAGTGTCCTGAATTCATTAGAGATGATGTAAAAAAAATACGGAAATTGCAAATATCAGCGAGACAGTAGATGCTTATCGAAATGAATGAATGGTTTATCCATGTGGGAACTTCATCGCAGGATTGCCACGGTAACGGAAGCAATCTATCACCAGCGGTGTCTCCCTGACGACAGTAAATAGACGGCATCTGAGTGACTAAACAGAGAAGCAAGTTTTATTTCCAGAAATAAAACCGCCCATCTGCAAAGATGACAGGAACGATTCTCGGAGGAAATTAACGCTGCTGGAGGACGCAATTACATCATGTTTATCAACAAATACGTGGTTTTTTTTTTCCTCTGGCATGTTCTGTTAAACTGTATATAAAAATTTTAAAAACCGGCCCAGATGGTTGTTTCGTACTGTGTGCAAAATTAATATTTATTAATTTTATGTGTATTGCATTGTTGTACAGTATACATGTGTCTGTGTATATGGGTGTGTGTCCTACCCCACTGCAGTCTTCTTCATCTTGGCACACAGCAGCAAGTCAGTGAAGAGAAAGACATGGCGGAGTTTGCGCGTGCCTTCAGACACCTCCACCAGGAACCCGTCCTTCACCAGCTGACGAACCTGCCACACACATACAGCAAGACAAAAACTTTTATAAGAACAGATACACACACAAGATTAAGAATGAGGTCATGGTGTTAAAACAGGCTTTCGGTTTCCCGCTGAGAGCCAAATGTCAACACGGTGCCACGGACTTCCTGCGAGCTGCCGACGGCATGCAAACTGAATGAATAAGTGTGGAAAACGAGGGATGGGGAGATCTGGGAAGACGTCATAGATGTGCCGGGTTTAGGCTTAAAAAGTAAGAAGACGGCAGAGAGGGAGAGCAGTATATTGTGCATGACTAACCGAGTGTGACTAACCATATGAACCACAATGCGCTATTAGTAGGTCTCAAAATCGCAGTAAAAAAAAGTTTTTAAAAAATGAATAAATAAACGGACAGCCTTGTTTCCGTTCAAACTCACCTCTCCCTTCGGGGTCGTCACGGCGGTCCGGCGCGGGTCGATCTCCTCGTTGATGCTAGACAGGAAGTTCTGGGAGATTCGGAGCGCGTCTTGCAGCAGTGCGAAATCCGGGTGCTCTTTAGGAGTGTGTTTCAGCAGATCCTGATTCAACACAAACAAGTGCGAGTTAACCCTGCTGAAGGTGTGTGAGGGTGGACGGATGACTTATTCTTGAGTCAGTCAGGTTTCAAAGCTACTGTATGCTGCGTGAGCGGAGGGAGTTATTTATGGCATTTAAATGTCAGCGTTTATGAAAGAGAAGCAGACTGCATGTAACGTTTTATTATAATCATATACGTAGAATATATTTACCATTTGATTAATAAACAGATAAATACATCTGGTTATTTATTTAACTTAATAATAGCTCCTGGACTGAGTTTACTCTAAAACGGAGGCGGGGTGGGGGAACTACTGTATAATGGGAGGATTGATGATGACTTGCTTCCTTGCTCGAGTTGTGCTTATAGGAATAGGTTTACATCACCAACCAGCTTTACCACATTTACTGAACTTTTTTTTTTTTTCTACTGCTAACTCATTTTTCAAAAGTCACATAAGCAACTGAATTAGAATTAGTAAAGCGTCTGAACTACAGTATGACATCATGCTGAACTTTTGACACTATTTGGTCTCTTGTTAATATAAGTGCTATATCTCCGGAAAAATGTAATATATAGACGTGGAATCACTCTGAGATTTGTATCTTTAACCAGTCGCAAAGCCGTTATATGTACACTATATATGGCTAAATATTTATAAAGCGCACCGATATGAACTTTTCAAACCAGCTTTTATAACAAGCTCCACTCTTCTGCCAAGGCTTTCCACTAGATTTTGTGGGGATTTATTCAGCTATAACAGCACTCATTAGGTGCTCATAAAGCGGGTGAAGTTAATCACACTTTTGGTCAGTTTAATCAGGTTTATTCGCTTGCTAAATGACAAACTTTTGTGGAAATAAATGGTTTAATCTTACTCCGAGAACGCTTCTGGAACACTACAAAACCACCAGACGTTATTTACAGAGCCTTCTGAAAGTATTCACCTCCTCATGATGTTTGTCCACATGTTGAGCATGATGCGTTCTCATATTTGTGTCTTTTCTGTGGAATGTAAGGCTTAAAGCGATGCTGTGGACAGATCCTCCCGTCTCCATTGTGGATCCTTCAGTGTTATCTTTTTTTTTTCTGGTTTTGTTGCATCTCTGATTAACGTCCTTCCTGCTCAGAGTTCTTATGTTCGATTTGTAGCAATGCCACGTTCTTTCCATTTTGCTATAATGGATTTAATGTTGCTCTCTGGGGTTCAAAGTTCAACCCAACCCTCACCTATATTGTACTTCTCCACAATATGTTAGTAGAGATCCTTTATTTTTATATTGCTTGCATACAGTAGTAGTGTGAAAGATTGGGGAATCCTGCACCTTTCAGACCAGGTGTATTTATCCTGACATCATATGACAGATCATGTGACAGTGATTGGACCATAACCAACTAAATATGGGACTTCTGATGTTAACTGAAGAGATTCGTATTGTGCAGCTTAATAGCCGATGCAATATTAACAATATACGTAGATTACATACAAATTACTACTGTAATTATTATTAAGTAACTAATATAAGATTGTCCTTGATAACAATAAATAATGCGCATTGTTATTCTGTATTATTTCGCGCTCCGGCGATGTGCAGTGACTGATGAGTAATTTTGATTATCCACTTCCGGCAAAGTGATGCACCGTTGTTCACTCGTTCCCTTTACTGCTCGCGGTTCCTTTTAAACTGCGTAGTTTCACTCCTTACAGTTTGGAATCTTGCATAAGACGGCTGAATTCTCACAAGGAACTACTGGCCAATAGGAACACAGCGAATGACTTACTTCCTGCTCATACAGTACAAACCCTTTACATCAAATGCAATCAATATAAAGACTGAGTGAACCAGTGTAAGCTCTCAGGTACAGTACACTACTGGAACCCTGGATTACTTGCACATCCTCTGATTTCTCATAATTTGTCTTAATTGTTGTTTGTGGTCACAACATTTTGTCGTGTAAATCAAATCTTACAAAACGCCAAACGCCCAGGGGAGTGAATACTTTCGCAAAGGCGCTGTATATTCATGTATTTGTATTCGTCTAACAATCGTAACACGCGCGAGTCTAACAATCCTAGCGCGCCCAGTTCAGTCGGGTTCACGCCGGCTATTTTTCACGCCAGTGTATCATGGCGCAGTCTTATCTCTGATAAGAGACGATGAGGGTGTGGTTGAATGTACCTGCGTGTGTGTTAGGCTTATGTAAAGGTGACTTGAACAATGGAGCAGCCACCACAGGTTACGCACATACTGTACGCTGCAGCACATGTCTGTGTACACGCTTTGAGGAAAGAAAAAGAGGAATTTGAAGGACTTTATACTTACATGGAGAACAAGTGTGCTGCGCGTCACGCGGTCGATGGGTTTATACAGGAGCGCTGCACAAAAAAAAAAAAACAGAGCAAAGCATACTTGAGGTGACAACGTGGACAATTAAACAAAAGCAAACATGGCAAATCTATTTCATCAAAAGCCTATTACACGGCTCAGTGATTAGAGGAGGCGTGAAGGTGGAAACGGCTTACGCCTACAGCTCCATCCACACTGTTTTGACGAACCGCCTCAGGTTCAGTCTACACAGCACATACTGTATTCTCTCTTCCAAACTTTTGGAATACTGTGTGGTAAAATCAGAAGACCCATTTCGTTTCTCACTACACCTCTCTCTCTTGTATGCACCACATCGACTACATGCATGCAGACTTTGCTACTGTATTTCAACATTTATTTTAACCCAGAAACCCCGTTGACACTTTAGACTGCTTAAACACTTCTTCTTTCGGAACGCTCGAAACATCATATTATATTGAGGAAAAAACATTTATAGTGAAGAAATGCTGATATGCAGGGGTTCAAACACTCTTTGGAAAACAGTGCCCCCAGTGGCCATTTCCTCCCAACATCCACAAAATAATAAAGATCTACATACTTGTCAAGATATAGAACTGAAAGTTCTCAAGAAATGTAATGATAAACTGTCCATGTCCAGGACAACAGATGTCCTCGGTTCTTAAAGTGCCCCTATGATGCCATTTTAAAGGTTGCTAATATTGCTTAATGAGTCTCTTAAAACAGGTTTACATGTATGCAAGGTCAAAAAACA
>JAQQZT010000017.1:13530853-13561710 GCA_030068275.1 Clarias platycephalus
CCTGATGGTGACCCTGATGGTGACCCTGATGGTCGACGGGGGTGACCCTGATGGTCGACGGGGGTGACCCTGATGGTGACCCTGATGGTGACCCTGATGGTCGACGGGGGTGACCCTGATGGTCGACGGGGGTGACCCTGATGGTCGACGGGAGTGACTCTGATGGTCGACGGGAGTGACCCTGATGGTCGACGGGAGTGACACTGATGGTCACTTTGATAACAGGGATGACTTTCAAAGGTGACTTTGATGGTCACAGGGATGACTGATGTTCACAGGGGTGATTTTTAAGATGACTGATCGTCATAGGGGTGACATACAAGGAGATTTTGATGGTTACAGGGGTGACTTACAAGATGAGTCACGGTCACAGGGATGCCTTTCCAGATGACTTTGAAGGTCACAGGGATAAATGATGTCATAAAGTGTCATAATGGAGCTTGAGAGCACCAGGATTAAACTTAATGTGATTGGATTAAAACTATCCTTTTATATGTAGTTGACAACAATACTGACAGCAATTTTCCAGTATGTGTACTTTTCTTGGGTTTGTTTTCAGGAAAATGAAAATCAGATTTAAAAAAGATCTTCATGGAATGAGAAATACACTAGACCCAACACACCCTGCTATTAATTAGATTTTATGTTCTTTGTTTCCAGTGTGTAGTACAGTATGTGTAACTAAACAGTAACACAAAGTACTACATGCCCCACTAATAGTGGAGTACCTGTACAGTTTAAAGCTTTGGTACTACACTGGTAACCAACCCCTTTGAGCCATGAACACACACCTTGCTGTTTCCAGAGTAAGAGAGAGACAACCGTCGTACTGTTCCAAAATAAAGCACCACTTTTCATCATTTAAGAGGCTAACCCAATAACATGGCGTCACCGAACAGGCTGAGAGCACCCACACACACCAAATATCAGACCAAAGTGCAAAGTTATGAGTGGCCTGTAAAGTAAATTACAGCGTATAAAAGAACAAACACTGGCTGTGTTTACAGAGAGGAAACGTACCACCCCAGTGACTAACTGCTACTAAATGAGAAAGCTGCTAAATATAGTGACCAATTTCCTGACCATACACTCATCCCACACTTCGTGCAGGTTGTGAACAGCGAATGGAGTGAAGGTTATATTCATCGCCTTTACACACCACCACAAACACCTACAGTATGATGCCGAGTTAAGTATAGCATAAACGCCATGAATGGTCTGTCCCCGGCTTAAAGGGTCTTTCCTTCCTCTATTCTGCACTGTTTAGTAGACAATCATCCAAAAAAGGAAAAAAAAAGGGGAAAAAAAACATTTTAATTATTTTGACGCATATTTATAAACGCAAGTTCGTATTTAAATGTACATAATTGTCTAGGCTAACACCAAGTAACGGCACAAACGATCTCATTAAAATGAGGTTCGCCAATATTTATCACCACAAAAATTATTAAGCCTAAAGCTGACCTACTGAAGCGACCTCAGATCATAACACAGGTGTGTACCACGAGCACTATACATCCTGGGGGCATTACTTCATGCACTTCCCTTCTCACCCTGACACGCCCATCACTCTTGTATAGGGACAGTTTAAAATAATCAGATCACATGACCATTTTGCATGGCGCCAAGTCCCATCCTTATACTGTATGTTCCCTAGCAAATTGAAGCCTTTTGTTCCCCGAGAGTCCTCGTCACATTGTGTGTGTTTATGGAAATGCTCACACTTTCACTATTAAACATATCTCTGGTTTCCTACCATGCAACTTCACCTGCTGTCCATTTTTTCCCGCCACATTTTTTCTACAAAGTTCAATCCTTAAACCAGTTCCGGCAATTTCAAATGTCCTTAGTTGTTTTCTTTGCTTCAATTTGTCCTTTCTGAAATGGCGACTTTTTTTTTTGGCCATATGTAAAAAAAAATTAAACTTGAATAAAACAGATTAAGGTTAATAAATAAGTAATTTTGTAGAAAATAAATATGAACTTTTTGATCAGCTGGCTGAAGAATTCCTGGAAAGAATATTTCAATCATCAATCAAACCTAAATAAATAAAGCATTTTATATAAAGTAATGTCTATACAGTAGATGCACACATTTTAGACATATAATTTCCTGCTCATACCTTGTGAAAGTTTAAAATCAGAAACAAAACCGTAAGCATGACTAACAACCTTAAAAAATAAAATTGAGTTACTAGAGAGTGAAATGCTTTCTCAGTTTGTTTAGCGCCTGGATGCAGTTTAAAGTTCTAGGCTTTATATATTGACCAACTATAAAGAACGCTTAACACACGGCAGTTACAGCGCCATAACCTTACACTACATAAACCTTACACTAAATACATATAATGCTTAGCTCATAACCTTCACGGATCTGCAGCGCGTCATCACTTCCTTATCGGTTCGTCAGAATGATGATGATGATGATGATCGGCGAGTATCTTCGAGATCTTGAAGCCTTGACTTGCCTGCTTTTAGTTTTCAGTCTAAAAAGCCAGGACCAGCTTGAAAACATTTCACACACACGATCCCAATAACAGAAACCTGCTACCTGCATGCAAATGCTGACCTTTAGTAACTACAACCGAGCATTGTTTACTGCTGCTTATGCCACACCGCTGCTGAAGCCTCCGATCTGTTTGGTCAGGCGGTGTTGATCATTTCTTGCGTCACAGGTTAATATTAAGGTACTAAGTCGTATACTGATGAATTTGAGTAGCAGGAAGTTTTTGGAAATTTTGGAAGGAGTCTATAAAGCTGCATCTTTTTCATCATGTTAATTGATGAGAACTTGTTAAAGCGTCCATCAAATCTTGAGAAAACCATAACACCGGTATATTAAAGGTGTTAAATACTTTACAGTATGTGTGACCATGACCTTCTATCTTAGCACAGCCTCCATCGTTGTTGGATGATGTCATACGTGTCAGTGTAATTAAGTGTTAAAACCGATGATCTGACGGTGGTTTTGAAAAAGCTAGAATTAATTTTATTTTAAAATGTTGGGATAAAAGTTGACATTAGAATATCAACTTTTATTTGCAGCATTTATTATGCACAGCGTCCAACCACATGCAGTACCGTGCAAAAGTCTTGATCCGTCATTTCTTCATATTTTGCTGTCAGAGTCAGGCTTTCTTGTATTTGAATATATTCCTGAGGAACAGTTCTGACGGTATTTTATTTTCTGTCCAGTCCCAGTACCTGACCAGCTTCAGAGGAATGTTTTTGTTTGTTAAGCCTCACACTGACCTATTAATCATTAAAGAATAAAAGAACTAAACCAAGAGCTAACTTCAGGCATGAACCAGTGAGAAACAGGTGCAGATGATCAGGCGAGTCATTAGTCTACTGGTGATGCTGAGTGGTTGGAACAGACGAGAGGGGAAATGAGGTCGCTGCTGAGGTTGGTACATAAACAACCAATTTTTTATTGTATCTCGTCGCAGTAAAAAAAAAAAAAACAATGTTGTTCCCACTTAATTTACATTATTAATTTCATTTAATATGAAGAAATCAAAAGTTTGTCAAGACTTCTGTACAGTACTATAAGGATTAATATGCAAGAGCGCAAAGATATGCAATCAGTGGCAGGGTTACTGCAGTTAACGTCACCCTGAAGGATCTGTATTATTGTTATACCACAGCGATCTACTGTATCAGCGCTAGAACACGTAGTTTTCTCTCGGCTTAAAGCCGCCTTTGACACTGGAGACTTGCTAACTTAGCCACTGCCATATACTGTAAATAATGTTAATATATTAATAATAATTAATAATAATTATATATAAAATAATAATATATAATAAGAAGAAGAAGAAGAAAAAATAAATAATGAATTATAATAAATAAATAATTTATAATTAAAGTTTTTTAATAAAAACTTTATAAATAATTTATAATAAATAATAAATTATTATAAATATATTACAATATATTTATAATAATTAATAATAATTATATATATAAAAAAAAGAATTTCATGATGAGGTGACGAAGAGAGGCTGAAGAAACCTGGTATATTTAAACAGGATTACTTCTAAAAACTAAAAATAAACACCTATTCAGTTACAAATCGTGATTCTTTTGTATGTTAATTCATGAAATCGCTACACGTTTGCGTTGGCAAAGCTTTTCCTCTATAATCCAACAGGCACAAAGTTTTTTTTTTTTTTTTTTTTTTAAAGAATTTAAAAAAACATCTGGGGGAAAAAATGTCAAATCAAATCTGGATATTTATAAAATCGAAAAAACAAATCGAATCAAACCCAAGTATCGTGATCGAATCGTATCAGGAGTTCCCCGGCAAATTCCGTCCCTATTACTGATGAAATGTTGCGTTTTGTTTATCAATAATTACAGAAGATCTGTCTTTTTATGTCGCATCAGACGCGACATCATAAACTAGCTGATAAAGAGTCTGACGGAACGTCCCGCGCAGGTCCCCACACTGACCCCACCACGGCTATCCCTGAATAGAGGCTTGTGTACACCGCGGTGTTGTGGAACCGTAATAACGAAAGCAGGACGCTGCAAGACGGTGAGTCAAACACGCCACGTGAAATCTGAGACGCAGAAACATTCGGCCCACGCTTTTCATCGAGCTGACGGATTTGAATGTCCTCAATGAGAGCACTATGACACGTGTAATACGATCAGACCACAGGTAATAATGACCTATAGCACATAAAAACAGAATATGATCTGATTATTATTATTATTATTACACCCCTTTTTTTTTTTTCCTGAGAGGGGTTAAATCCGGGACGTCTCTGTACACCGATGCGTTTGCTCTCACCGGCGCTCCTGAAGACAAAACAGTAACGCGCCATAAAGTCACGTGATAAAGAACAGAACCTTGACCTCAATCCCAGTTAACACCTTTGAGATGAACACACACCTCCACGGTCCTGCTCCAAAAACAGACGAGGACATCCAGGAAAAACACAACAATTATAGAGAACCAAGTCTCAGCCAAGTCTAACGCAACAGATTATGGTTGTTTTAGGAATCGAAAGTATACACACTTTTTTTGTGTTATCTCGAGTGTGTGTGTGTGTGTGTGTGTGTGTGTGTGTGTGTGTGTGTGTGTGTGTGTGTGTGTGTGTTCTTTATCTCCTGTTCTGCTACCTACAATAAAGCATTCCGGCGGAGACACTGATGGTCGTTGACAGCCGGGGCAGTTAAGTGATAAAATATTACCAACCCACCAAGCGCTCAGAGCAAACACTGATGTCACACTGTGAGGAACGACAGACTTTCCACCACATCTTCTCTATTTTTAGTCCCGCAAACCCACAGCGAGAAGCAGGCAGCACCAGCCGAGAGAAAGCTTTCATTCATTCCGCGTCGTTTTTGGTTTTGTTTGTTTTTTTTGTTTCCCCTCCCCTCCACTTCTCCTCTCTCACCTTAAACACGCTCGGCGTGCACGGCATGTCCAGGTCCATGTCCCCCTCGTAATCGAAGACATCCTCGTCCTCTAGAACTTTATCCAACAAACCGAGCACCTCTTCTTCTCCTTCCTCCATCCTGTGGCCTGACCAGATTCTCTCGTTCTCTCTCTCTCTCTCACGCTCTTGTCTTTCTTCCGTTCCTCGTTTCAGCTCGCTGCTCGCTCGCCGAGCTCCATCGGCCTTTCCTCTCTGCGCTCGCTCCGCAAAGCTTGTTGTTTCCTCTGCTTTATTGCTTTTTTTTTTCCTTCCTTCCTGCGCTCGTTCGTTCGCTCTTTCCTACTTAAAAAGTGTTGCTTATTCGAAAGCGCTCACACACACATGCACACTAACACAGACGGACAAGTGCCTGCCCATGTCTCCTCCCCTTGCTTGGTCTTCCTGGTGTGTATGTGTCTGCGTGCGCGTGTGTGTGTGTGTCACCTCTACTTCCTTAATGAGCTCTCTCTCTCTCTCTCGCTCTCACTCACTCAATTACTTATTCACTCTCAAGCAAAAGTATCAGAACAGAAAAGCCCTCAGACGTTACTACGGTCTTGTTTAACACCATCATCATCATCATCAGGACGTTCAGTCAGCTCGCTCGAATCACATTATTAAAGCTCCGTGGTTCAATAATTCCCTATCCTGATTCGCTTTCCGATACTTTCTTGTCTCAGCTCCGACACACACACACACCCTCCTCGATCCGTCTTGTTGAAAAGCATGGTCACTTATGTTTTTCATCTCCATCGCACACACTTTTACACAAAGTAAAGCTTCTCACGTGTTGCCTCAAGGCTCCCTCTCTCTCCCTCTCTCTCTCTCTCTCTGTGTGTGCTGCTGCTGCTTTAGTGCACGCCTGTGGCTGCTGCGCTCTCACACTCAGCAGGTTTTTATAATTTTTTGTGTGTGTGCGTTTGTTTGTTTTTTGGCGACACCGACGCTAGACACAAACGACGCTTTTTCTACGAAGCCCAGTGCCTTTTTCCTGCAGCACTTTCCATGAGATCAGACAGAGGAAAAGAAGAAATGACGTGTGAAAAGAGCGTTGCTCAATGCAGATTCCTCTTTTATGTTTATAAAAAAAATAATAAATAAATAACTGGATTAGGCTCTTAGGACTCGCACACGTTATGCAATTAAAACATCGTCTCGCTCCCGTCCACTTTACCTAAGAAAGCTTTGTTTAAACTGAGCTCCTGATTATTAGTAACTTTCGAGGAACTGTAGAGATAAAAAGGAATACAAAGGAGATTTTTTTTTTTTTAAGGTCCTTTTGCATGTTAAACGCCTTTTATACGGATTTATGCAGCATGCTCAGGTTTTGGAGAAATGAAATAACTGACCAAAGTCGATTCCCCCCCCCTATTTTCTTGAAAATTTAATTAAAACAAATGCACTGCTATGACTATTTTACAGGAAATTTAAAGAAAGATTTATATTAACATATATATAATATAATATGATTATTTTTCCATTTACTATTATTTATTTATTTATATAAAAAGATTTGGAGACTACAGTACGTTCTGTGATAATCTTTCCTGAGATTGGAACAGAACCAAATAATAATAATACAAAAAAATTATAATATTAATATTAACTGTTTTCAACACTGACTGGTTTAAATGCACATAAGTAAATAAAATAAATACATAAATAAATATTATGTAAAATGTGATGCACAATCTGCTTTGTGTAGTCATGAGTTATTACAGTATATAGAAATTATAATAACTATAATGTTTTTTTCACCCTGTATCACTTGTGTGCTTCCACAGCTTAACCACTAGATGGCGACAAATCTATTTGTGATTCAAGGCTGCTGTTGCCACTAAAACCAGTCAGGACAACAAATCTAGTGTTAGTACTACATTTTATGATTGCACAATATCCTCTCACACACACACACGCGCGCGCGCATCTTTCTCATTCTTTCTGTCTTTTACAGTCTCTGAAGCCGAACCCTGCACCTGCGCACGAGTGTGTGATGTTACACACGGGCACAATGAGTCCACTGTGTAGGGAATAAAGGGCCAGTGTGATTTGTGTTGGCGCACTGCTTTGACATTTTTTATCAAACCCTTGCGGCGGGGTTCGAAAGTTGTAAAGACTGCTTACATACACACACATTAGTAACACGCAAGCACAGGCAAAACACAAAGACAGGCAAAAAAAGAACGGTAACCTTTAGCTGTTTTCCTGAAGCCGGTTTGATATCCTGTGTCTCAGTAAAGTGTCTCAGAGCATTCTGGGATGTCGTGGCTGCACCACGCACTGCGTACACAGCTTAAGTTCTAGCTGAAACGACGGCTTTGTAATAACCTCCTGCACAGAGTCACTTAAGCGGTCAATGACTCAGGCGTCTGCTGCTTCTGAGTGTTAATAATCAGAGACGTGATGTCATAGTGTAGGAGTGTGAGACTTTCTTGTGGTGTGTTTTAACCCTGTGCTGTAGTATATAAAGAGAGAGTGTGAATGCACGAATGCCCGTGACCATGTCGCTCAAGCTCGGGGTTGATCTTCTAACAAAGAAAAAAAAAAAAAAAAAACATAAAAGAAAAAGCGTTCCATATGTTTGTCGTTTTTGTATCGGCTGGGGCGTAAACAAGGAACCCAGATCTTCCCTGTATTGTGACCTCATAATCTAAACGACCCACCCCTGAGTCGATGCTCAGCTCTACGCAGCTCTGTTTAACTTCTAGCGGGTGGTGGCTAACTGCTATCAGGCTTTCTTTAGCTCTTAAGACGGGCTAGATTAGCCTTTAGCTGCGAGTCACTTGTGGCTAACCACTAAAGGCTAACCTATTCCATTGAATTCGATTGGATTTGTCTAGCTATTTAACGGCGGATATTGTCCCAAAGCAGCTTTACAGAAATAAAGATTCGGGAAATTCTGAAAAATCTAAGTGCAGGGGTAACTCCGTGGTTAAGGCACCGGACTATCAGAAGGTCCCAGATTCAAACCCCACCACCACCAAGTTGCCACTACTGGGCCCTCGAGCAAGGCCCTTAACCATCAACTGTCCCAAATGAGCAACAGTTGGCAAGGAAAAAACCCCTGAGAACACATGAGGGAGAAAAAACCCTTAAAGGAAGCACACTCAAACAGAAACTCATCCTTATTTGGGTACCTAATTATCCTTCGTCTCTGTTGTTTAACGGTGGTTGGAATCCAGTAGGTTACATCACTGCCAGCTTTACTGTCGGTCTTATTCTCCCTCATCGTTTTGGCCTCTTAAAGCCGATTTTCCAAACCAACCTTCCTTAAAAACATTTGATCCATCCTTCCCTGATGACATCATGTCATCTAGCCGCTACTGCACCTTGTGATTGTTAACTTCTAAAAAAGGTCAATGTCAGCTGTTAGCAGCTAAATGCTAAATATGCTAACCTAGCGATCTTCAGCTCTTAAAAAAAGTGCCAAGTTACCTGTTAGAAGTTCTTCTAGTTGTGTTTGATCTTTTACATGGCTAAATACTGAAGAGGTCACAACAACCTCATGCGCTTACATACATTTATTACCTTATTATTTTTTTTTCTGAAATGCAGGTGGGAAAAGCCTGAGAACAGGTGGAAAATGCTCCTGAAAAAGGGTTGTTCAAGGACGATTCGTTTAAAGCTACAGACACCGAAATGGCGCGAATGGAAAAGGAGTGAAAGAAAACCAAATAAATCAAGCTGAGGTGTATTTTAGCTGAAACATTAACACAAACACATTTTAGACACCTCTAACACTTTGTCTAAAAAGGAGTATTATACACTACATGACCTTTAAACGTAAAAGAATGAATCAAAACCCGGTGAATCATCGACTCTGCAGACGTCATTATCCAACTTTAATGCCATAAACAGACATGTTCCTGCTTTTTTTAGGCAGGAGACACCCTCTGATTTACTAAATGCTGTAAAATGTTCACACCCAATATGTATGTCTATATCGATCACACACACCACATTCAATTCTCAATGTTTTTAATTCATGCGAGTCGTCATAAAATACAAGCGTGCTTACACTCACCCCTACAAGCAGGCTCTCGGGTGGCGTAGGAGAGACGGCTTCTCCATCGGGACGGACACACAGCTGAGGAGACATAGTGGGAGACTCGTCGATGAACGGCATGGTCTCGGAGCCATCCTGGGACTTCCTGTCCTCCGCCCCGTCTCCCTCGTATCCGTCCGTGTTATAGTTAAAATCTGTAGGTGGACAGAGAGGACGTGTTCATTAAAACCCACAGCGTTCCAGAATTTTGGTTAACAAGCACTCGTCCGCGAGAAGAGATACATTTTGGTGTCTGTTTTGAAGTAGGTGATCGTTTAATGACTGCACTTATTTGACTTTCTGAACAAATGTCATATGCGACTTTTAAGGAGAAAATAAAGATAAATGTATAGGACAGCAAAAACAAGAACAATATGTAAAAAAAAAGTCCTGCTCTAAAGAAGAAGAAGAAGAAGAAGAAAGAAAAGTGGTTCCCTGATGCCTGGATTTAATAAAAGAAGAAAACATTGACACGAGCTAATGCTCGCAAACACCCGCTCAAGGAAACTCTTTGAAGGGTGGGACCGAGCCTGTGTGTCCCAGCAGCATCGTCTGGGCTGGTTACCACGACGACCGGCAGCAAACAAATGGAATGCTAAACCCATAAATCACCTGAATGCCAAGATGTCAAATATCAGATACATGCAGACTAAAAAAAAAAAAAAAAAAAAACACAAAACTACAAACTAAATATTTTTGTACACATTTTCTTTAAGTCACAACAGTCCTAAAAGGTTCAAATGGCAAAACAGTCAAATTGTTTTTGTTATACCACCAGTCCAGGTACAAACAGCCTGCAGTTGTGGTTTTTGCAAGCATGTGCAAAGTTTTAATAAAAAAATATAGCAAACTCATGCTTTGATTGTGAAAAGTAAAGGCAGCAAATTGGATAAAGTAGAAAGGGGTTGACTTTTTGGCGTGCAAAAAAACCTTTTTACAAAGATTGTCTGGTGACTGTCATTCGTCCATAAAGGTTTATAACAGCAGACAGAACAAGACAAAGTAAACGCAACAGCTTAAATGTGTTAAACACGTCCCTTGCACACAAAGTGATTTAAGTGTTTTAATAACAAATGCAGCAAAACCCATGCAAGTAAAAGCAGTATCAGCAACAAAAAGAAATGAAGAAACGTATTCATGGGGGATGAAATATAAGGTTACACTACAGTAACTCGCACTGCTTTACGGACAGTATATAATATGGAGTTTGCAAAACATCCAAATCACAAAGTCATTTCACAGAACATTAAGGTATAAATGTATACCTGTAGTCCATGAATGTTGGGGTAACTGCAATGACCAGGGGAATACATTCTTCTTTTTGCCCTCAGCATTCTCCAAAACTTCGTTAAACGCATTTAACGCCTGCCATTCCGCGAAGTTCTGCAGGGTCCGCAAGGACTGGCAAAAAAATTTAACGTTTAATTTCGTAAAGATTGGAAACTTAGTCACTACGCCAAAACTCGCGGTGAATCGTGATGAACCGTACTTAAGGCCGCTGCGCAAAACCGCACTGACCCCGCATAGGTGAGACGGGTATAAGGGAAAATAATCTGCCAGAATGGGTAAAATGGGTTTATTGCATTTTGCTGTCTAATTGTTCTGAAAATAAAACAGGATTTGCTTTATTTGTCAAATATGCATGATGAAACATTTCATAGTATCAAGAGTTTTTTTATTAGCTTAATATCATTGCGTACAGCTGCTGTTGGAGTGTTTCTGCCTAGAGATTCAGCATTTTGTGCATCTTGAGATGCTTTTCTGTTCACTGTGACTGTAGAGGCTGGTTACTCAAGTTACTGCAGACAGACTTAAAGTGGTTTGGCTATTTTCCTCCAACCTCTCAAACCACCCACTGGCTGGAAGAGTTTTTTCACGATTGTGTGTAAACTGTAGGGTGTGTTGATTAGAGCTCCTACAGCTCTTAAAATCTCCTTTTAACAGGAATCCGGGTTGATGCAAGGCTCCATCTTCTACAGTCTGCTCCCTCGAGTTACAGACTTGAGAGCGTATCGAACCGCTCTCATCACGGTAATGTTTACACTAGGAATTCTGGGAAGTGTAGTCATGTAGTTTCCCATTCTTTAAAAGACCCACATGAGGAACAGGCCTACCGGTGCTAACGTCAACCCTGCAGTTCCCAGTTTACTCTAACACACACGTAAAGATGTCGGCCAAAGTGTTTTATTATAAAATGCAAAATTGTTAAGATATTGCAACTTGAATCTGACATGGTTATGGACACTACAGATTTTTTGCTTGTGTGTCATTAATTAGTTCGAGCCCATCATTGTTGTGCTGATTAGAATCCGGTGGTTTAGTTAACGGATGGAACAAAAATACGTGGCAGGACTTTTACTTTCTGAAGCCAGGGTGTCCACTCGCGTGTCCAAAAGCGGCTAAAACTCAGGATCTGTGAAATTTCTGTACGTCATCTTCAGGAAGCGATCAAGCAGACATGGATTGCGCGAGTGATTTCAGTGTACCCAAGATGAATAAAGGACTTCATACTATATATGGATCGTCATACAACAATTTCACTGCATAAAATAAATCAATTCTTATAACCTTAATTGAAAAAAAATTTAAGCTTGAATTTTGGTCACACACACTGCAACTGAAAAAAGAGGAAGATGCAAATGAAGCGGTGCAGTCATGCAAACAAAACAAGTATTTCCATACAAACAGTACAGCTAAGTAATTAAAGATAACCACGCTCGACAAATATGCAGAACGATACGTATGAATCTTTAAGTCTTGACGCAGAAACAAACTATTTTGTCACCGAAATACAAACGCGGTTTTAAAGCTCGAGTATTTAGGTACAAAGTGCTCAATGCAGTGTTTTGTTTTGTTTTTTTACACTGAAAAAATGAAAATCATATCAAGTGCAGTACACATACATACTGTATAACTTTCCCTCCTTCTTCATTCACTAGCACTCATTCTCTCTCTCTCTGTCTTTCTCCCAGTCATCATCTATTGCTTTCTATCGTTCCACGTCTGTCTCTTTCATTCTGGCGTCTCTCTATGCTATCTCTATCTTTATGTCATTTTCTCTCTCTCTCTCTCACTCACTCACATACACACTAATCTTACCATGTGGAGAGATTAAAGAGCGCAGGAGGCACGCAGCCTCGAAAAAGAAAGCCATGCGCTCCGTATTCGGCGAATGGAGAACACCTCACGAATATCAGATATTTACCTTTTCTTTCTTTCGAGCGCACGTACAAAAGCAAAAACATATGTAAATCCCATTCAAATGTTTATACCAGGTAGATGAGGAAGCTCAGCGGTGTACAGTGTGAGGAAATGTTCTGAATGTCATGTGACATATTCCAACCAGTCAGGTGGGTATTAGGATAAAGTTACAACACACGCACTCAACTTTTTTCAAGGTATTAATTCAAAACTATTTAAAAAATGTTTTTCGCCTAATAGTTGTGGAAGCAATGGCTCTATCTGTGTGTGTGTGTGTGTGTGTGCGCGCGTTCTCCTCTATTGCAATCATCTGCAGTTTCTCAGCATGCATGAGCTGAGACGATTTTATCAAACTGCTTTCTACTGTGCCTCGATTTCACCACTTACACAACCAAACACACACACACAGTCTTCTTTGCTTGGACGTAAACAATCCTGTGCCTTATAACGAGTACAAGGTAATGGTTTGTTTCATTGGTTTTTAGCTAATTTTACAACAAAAACAACTTTTGCACTAGTTGTACAAACATCACGTAATATATACCACTATATTTTATGCTGATTTTAAAAACGAAGTTTACAGTCTCCATAGCCAGGTCTATTTAAATCTACAAACAATCAAGTAATCAAATATATATAGTCATTTTGCTTACTCATCCCTCCGTTGTACATTAGCAAAGGGTCAATAAAGCAGCAAGGGCATAGTGTGTGTGTGTGTGTGTGTGTGTATGTATGTTTGTGTGAGAGAGAGAGGCATATACTGTAGCTAGAATATTGCAATGCTTATACACCGTGCATCACAATACTGAAACTTTAAATTGGAAAACTGAAATTAGCTACTATGTAACTTTGTTTTAAATAAATATTTTTTCCCAAAATTTCTGACCAAACATATAAAATATCACGTTGAAAATAATGTTAGAAACTTACACCTTAGCATCTAAAGATCATAGCATTTCAGCTAGAACCTGATCATATCAACAATCCCACCTTTCATCAAGGTTTTGGAAACAAAGCAGCCAGGAAACTGACAAACTGCTGAGACCTTCTATTAAAAATTTGCATGTAAATATAAAGAAGGGGGGGAAATGAGGAAAAAAATACCAGAATTATTGCAGTTCTGTGAGCAGGAAAGGAACTATTTAGTTTTAAATGCAAATTATGGTAGTTTATTGCAAATTTAAGCCATTTTTCTGTGGGAAAAAAAAACTAAAATCAGTAAAAAGTAAAAACTATCACATTTTCAGGTCTTAAAAAAAATAAATAAAATAAAATAAAAAGGTCTAGGTCTATGGATTTTTGGGACACTATCTGCAACTCAATTTTCTCCGTGATAATTATTTGTTTATTTTTACTACTTTTGATGTTCAGTATTAAAATGAAAGCCTTTTCTTGTATACTTGCTAGTCACGAGTATAGAGAAAATGCTATGTTCCCCACAGCATGGTGTGACAAATCATACTAAGCTGTATTGCATAACCCAAAGGATTATGGGTTGCATGTTGATGATGCTACCACAGCGTATTTAAGCGACCACGCGGTGTTCCTGTCAGCTCCCATCCCTCAAACACACAGGCGCGTGCCCCGCGCGCAACGACTCAGGCCGTGCTTGCCGAGCGTCAATCAGCCGCTTGTTGCCATGGCGAGATGTAGAACTGCCATGACAACTCGGAAGGCTTTAATGCAATCAGAAGCCTTGTGACGATTTACACGGTCAGAGCAGCTATTTACAAGCTCAACGGCAGCTCGAACATCATACAGTTCACGTCTGTGCTTGAAAGGGGCCGAGTTTCAAACACAAGCGCAATATTCATAGTTAAATAAGTTATTGGCTATATTTCCCCAGGGGTTTTTATATGAAACACCTTTAGAAGCAAGAGTTTACCAGTGCTGTGGTGTTATTTCTATTTCCTGTGTGATTAATATTTAGGATTTAATTATTTGCAAACCGATATAAAATATATTAAGTGTTAAAATACTAAGGAGAAAAAGATGAAGACCATGGAGACTTGTTTTTCTCTCCATCTCTCTCAAGCTAGTCAGCAATTCAGCACAATTAATGATGTCATCTGCCAGAGCCTTTATGTGTCTGGGGAGCCTCGTAAAATTCAGCCCTTTCTGGCATCCACTCTACTAACACACACATACACACACATGCATACACACAAAAAGACACACCAAAGCTGATTTCATAAACTGAAGACACAGAGAGCCATTAAACTGGGGAAATGTAATCTGAGGCGTTAATTGCTGGACGAGGGTGGAGTCTTAAACACTTTTCGAGAAAGGGCACTTAGGGTGAGGGAAGCAGGTGGACAACAATTGACAATCTGTTCCTTCGATTCTTTATAGAAAGTTTTTTTTCCCCCTACTTAACTACCCATGATAAAATTTGATGAGCAGGTAGCATGCATGTCATTTGTTGAAAAGTCCAGACTATGGATTAATCACTCAGTTTCCACAGACATCCTGATTAATGTCTGTGACTGGAAATGCTTCCCTTCTGGCAGGAAAACCAGAAAAGGCCGTTGTAAACTAATGCAGTGTCTGGTTTAGTGAATGGGTGTTTTGTTTATTATTTGTTGTTGAGCGAAGCCAAGACGCTTCAGCGTTTGAGCAAAGTCGTGACATTTTGGCGTTTGAGACAAGTCAGGGTGCTTTAAGTGAAGTGAAGCCACGATCACATTAAAAAAAAAAAAAATGCATGTACATGCACAACCACGCACCATAACTAATCTAGTATATTAACATATGGAAGGTTAGAATATGCTAGGATTCTACGTAAAATATTGCCGAGGAAGGATATCACACTTTTGCAGGCAACTCCCTGCGAAAGTGTGATATCCTTCCTCAGCAATATTCTATGAAGAATCCTAATATGGTCTAACCTACTCTAGAAAAGCTCTGCTTAATCTCGCTCTCTCCCTCTCTTTCCCCATCTCTGCTTGAACTGAACTATGAAGGCATGAAGCTTTGATCGATGTCGTTTACTTCTAAACACTCTCCTTCCGATGTGAAGGTTCCCCGAACACCCACCCATTTATGAGATGTGTGTGTCTAAGTGGGAATCTGAATGTACAAGCATTTGATGTGGGTCTCATCTGTTTGTGAGCCACACTGGGTCAATGGCTCTCATCAGAAATGTCACCAAGAGTGGAAAAGCAGCGAGTTCGAATGATAAGCACTAAAAAACTGAAAATGACATTTCTAAAAGGAAAGAAAACAGACAAGGTTAAGTGATCAACAGAGAGAGAGAGAGAGAGAGAGAGAGAGAGAGAGAGGTGTAAGTTGGTGTCAGGCTGTTGACAAACTCGCCAGTCCGACCATCTGTGCTCTTCTTAAAGATGAGGGAAAGAACCACAACAACAGAGAACGCCTGACAACGCCCACTCACAACAAGCACACGTCACGGATGGTTTCATGGATAGATTCTCAGGCACTGCAACTTGAAAATGAAGGACCAAAAAAAATATATAAAAAAATAAAAACTCCTTATTCCATTAACCTCATTTGAGTCAAAGTCTCCCCGGACCTGGTAGTACATTACAGAGCTTGGGGCGAGGGATATGTTCTAGGCATCTCATGCAAGTTTGTGGTTGTAAATACCGGTCTACTTCCCAAGCTGTGTTCACGGTTAACTTTGAAGCGAGTTTATACTTTGCAAATGTACCAGCTGGAGTTTTTTGTAGTTCGGCGTTTGGGGACACCAGTAAAACCTGCTCTGAATCTGTGTACAGATTATATTTGGGTGTATGCGACAGCGTCTGGCTTTTTCAGATGCCGTGTCTGTGCCTAGTAGAACACGGTCTACGTCTATACAGTGCGTTCTGAAAGAAACAAGCGATGGGCGGAAGTGTTCCCCTGAGAGATCCTGAAAAGACCAAGGTGTGGCTAATAGCCGTTATAACAGACATGAATACAACGGCTGAAACGTTGAGAGACTTAAATGAATGTGGAAGCCGTTTCCCAGGGGGTGATTACTCGGAAATTCGTAAAAGAGCGGCTGTGCCATTACCCACCAAGCTGACGAGGGGGTATATAGGGCAAATAATTCCTATTAGTTTCTACTTTAAGGTGCAAGTAAAAAACAGTTTCTGGTATCAAAAACTACAAGGGAAATTTGTCTTAAATATACCGTAACTTTGAAAGATACCACTTTGAATCGACCTAGTGGGACAGCTGATGCTTTAATGAGGGACTGTGTATTTTGTTCCCCATCAGTTCCCTTGTGGTCACTGGCCAGGTCAAACTATTCAGGCGCACTGATGCGATTAAGACCATAAATATCGTAAAACTTTCCAAACCTGCCCTAATAATAAAATGACTGTCTCAAAATGACTCGAAACGGAAATGTCAAACAGGGATAGTGTTACAGTACAGGGTGAAGCGACACTTCATGTTTAAATTTGGCGTCACAAAATGTTGATGCTTAGCCAGTCCGTATTAGAATATGTAGTTTATGCTTCTCTTACTATCGAATACATGATATATATACAAGTAATTTAAGTATCTAATTAACCAAGCATAAAAATCACAGCACGTTTCAGATTTCAGACTTCGAACATCAGAAGGACGAAATGAATGTAAGGAACTGCAGCGATTTTTCATGCGCAACGGTCGAGTTGGGAGTCCTAGGCAGACTGTTGATTCAATTCCATTTTTTCTAAAGGAGTTCTCCTGGAGGAAATAAAAGGAGCGGCAAATACCAGTGCTGTGTTAGATTTACACAGAGATTTGTATATAGAAAGGTCCGTCTCTTTGTGGGTTTTTTCCCCCCTCACTACACAGATTCATTTTCTCATCTACATTATGCTCCGAGCTGGAGGTAAAGCAGACTGTATGTAAATGTCTGAACTGAAAATGCATTACAGCAGCATCATCAGCCCTCAGAGCGTTCTTTGCAATATAACAAGTTCTATGCAATATCGCTGCCTTGGTTGTTTCTAGGTAACATAAGGTTAACAAAGAACATTTAACTTGAATTATACAACATTTAGTTCCAACAGAGTAATCTGATTGGACGAGAGACTTTCCACAACTGGCAAAAATAGACAGTAATAGCATTGTGATGTTTAATTATATGTATGATTACAACTGCATCACAGCCGTGCTGATATTCATCACAACAGTATTCCCGTTCGTGTGATATCGCTTAATTAAAAATGGGTGAAAAAGATAAAAAGTTCGACAAGTATGGTTTTCTTTAAATAATTTTTAAAAAATGACAGTTTTACCCAAACATTGGCTGACGAATATAGCACTTGATTGCTAGAAAATAGTCAGTGTAGGATTGGTCAGCCTGCTCCATCATCGATTAGGTCATTTAGACACAGCTACAATTAGAACAAAACCCTTTGTTATTAGTATCAGCACTAATACTTCTAATATTCAGCTAATACTGATCACAAGCTGAACAATAAACAAAGAAATCTGGTTCTGTAATCGTATTACACTGCTAAAACCAACTTTATCAACATAGTGAACTTGCCATGTTTCCAAGTCTATAAGTGCTTTTCCACGGATATCACAAGCAATCAGAGTGTTGCAATCCAAGTCACACACATTTGATTTTATTATTACTTAAATGTGACATGTTTGAGTTAAAGAGTCATGTAGTAATTCATAAACTTTAAAGACAAAATCTGAAGGAATTACTTGTCTATGAAGACGTCTACAGTACAGATACTAAATATTTAGTAAGTAATATGAGTTCTGATCTTGCATCCAAATATTCCACTAACTACAATTAAATACCATCTGCATGGAAATGTCATTTTATTGAGGTCATCCACTATTAGAAAATTTTTGCATTTTTCATTATTTACAATATAGAGTGTTGAAACAGTTCAGGAGTGTTTCTCATTCAGGAAAAAAAAACTAATTAGACAACAACCTGGTTAAAATTTTTGGTTGAAAATGTAGCCTTAGATACATAATACAGTAAGATGCTCTAGCAGATACAGTTAAACTGGTGAGGAATTTTCCCCTTATCCAGAGAGAGAAAATGAAAGTGAGACGGACAGAGATTCTGCTTCAGCAATCTCAACAATCACAAACAATCATCTTAAGGAGGGAGTGAAGCATTTGTTGATCCGAAGGTCAACAGAATGCTGAATGGAAAAAAGTGTGAGCTTTGACATTATTAATATGAAAAGACTGTTGAAATTCTCCTCGTTGGTCGGTCATTGAGTGTTGATTAACTTTCTAGTAATGCACGACTATGTTGTAGTGCAAGATTTAAAACAAATTACTAAAGTATGAGCATGCTTACTCAAATTCATTTCTGTACCTGTAGTTAACAAGTTATATGGTGAATGTTTCTTGTAATTTAAGATTAACAATAAACATATTTTATTAATGGAACTTTGCTAAGTGAAACCAAAAAATATGGTTCTGTGGAGATGATTTTTGTAATTGTAAAGATTTTTTTAAGATTATAAACGGAATCTCCAGTGTCCGTAATTATCCTTATGAAAGTAAATGACATTAATACGTTTCAAGCTACTACAGTACAAGGTAGATGATCACCAGAACTAGTGCATTTTTTTACCTTAAATGTAACTATAAATAAAGGATAAAGGGCTTTGTTCAGCAAATTTAAATAATTCTATCACTTTCCGGACTTTAGCTTAAACCTCTTCACATGCTCACAGGTATTCAGAGAACAGCACAAAAAGCATGAGGAATATTTTGGGAAGTGATAAGTCATGCCTCTATCAATCCCTGCACCCACCTTACCCACACTGTTACCGTAGCAACAGCATTGCACGTCCTACACGGCCAAATTAGCCCACTGCAATAGAGGAATGATATCTATTAAATGTATCAGTGTCTTAATTCAGCTATGAAAGACGAGTAAGAAGAGCCTCAATTAGTAGTTCTTTATTCTTCTGAGCCTGAATTAATTCGCCAATTTACATGACGTACAAATTTACACAAACTCATTACCAAGGCTATCCAAACTGTGATTAGGTTTTTAATTATGAACCAGCGTGGACATATTGGGTCACAACAGCGAACGGACGGTTTTATAAGATCTGATGTTCTTCCTTGCATTTATTCTTCTCCTGCTCAACAGCGAGCTGAGCGGAAATCTGGCGTATAGAAAGCTTTTCATTAGACGGATTTAATTAGGCTAATTAAGCAAATGGGAAAATATGGCAGGCAGTCAACAGGAATGCCAGTTTGATGAGTTAAGTAAAGTGGGCCAGCCTGGGGGGGGTAGGGAATTGAACAGATGCGAATGATGGACTGAGGTGAGCATTAACGCTAAAGAGGTGAATGATGTCATGGTCAAATGTGCAAAGGAGAATAGTTATCTAGACATTACACAATCAATTAGATGAGCTTGTTTTAAAGCTGTTTAAGTAGGCATATAAATTATCAGCATGAACAGAAGCATGGATGAAAAACAGAATGCAGGTTCCTGAGCCTGTAGATACAAACAGGAAGCTGTCCATATACTGTATATTCAGGACCACAAGAGCCACTGCCACATCAAACTTACTAGCCATCCATCGAGCTATCATTGTTCCTGATAATTTCTTCAGGTCTTACCAGCTTTGGTGAGAAATAACACTGACAGACAGGAGTTTACCTCTGAAAACCTTGTAATTATCAGATATATTGATCAGGTGTCCAAAGTGCAAAAAGCTTCTTAGCAGTGATTTGTTTCTTTATCCTGACAAATTTATAATGTCGAATCTACACTAGGTGACAGTAGCTTGAGCTAGCTAAATATGAAGAACTGAAGATATTAAGAACATTCATTTTTAAGAATGGTGAACCAAGACAGAATTGTGTTCTTGCTCATATTCTTATCAGCAATGAATCCCAGCACTGGTAGAATAAGTTCGTAAATCACTTTGGAGAATCACCAGCCACATACTGTAAACGCACTTTTTTGATCATTCAAAATGAATAGTGTGTATGAAAACACAGAGCCAAAAACACACTAACAAGCTACATCTGGAGATTAAGTCACGCACCCGGAGATGGACTAGATATGCTTGTGACGATCTTAGCAAATCTTTATGACCATTCCTTGAGAATTTCCTGTAGCATAGAGGGAAAAGTTTTTAAAAAGCCCTGTTTGATATCAGGTGTACTTAAAGCCTTCAAAAGACGTCGCTGTTACCATTCGAACATGGTCATGGTCGCTGACTCAGGGCTAAGAAGTGACAGAATTAGAAGAGGGCATTTGAGGACAAATTTAGCAAGGAAAGTATTTATATTTATACACATGCCGATAGTGCATTAGCCTGAAATATCCCTAAATACATTATAGAGTAAGGTATTCCTGGCATAAAACAAAGCAAAAGTGTTTCCGACTGGTGAAGAATAAGGACGACTATATTCAGCTCTCAGCTTCCGACCTTATATTATTAGTACTATTGATTTATACATAATCTTAAGCCGATTAGTCTACAGCGTGACAGATTACTGCATTTCAAGCTTTTGTTTTGTGTCGAAAACCGAACAGTAGTTGGAATGTCTCTTAGATCGTTCAATAATATTTACAGTAATAATGGTTCGATTTTGTTCTGTAATGCCAACACGCCGAGATTCGCTATAAAATGAAACATCCTAGTGAGTCATGCCAAATTAAATAAGTTAGTTAATTGGTTAGTTAGAACCCTCATTCCTACTCAAGCGCTGGTCCAGGTCATGCTAATCGATGTTTCGCCCATTCTGCTGAAAGCTCAATGTTAAAAATAAAACCACATTGCACACAGAGAAGCTTTAGACCTTGAAAATGGTTCAGACAGTTCAGGCTGATTTAATAAAGCTAATCTTACAATACATATTTATAAACCATTCCACACACTGGATCTATGCGAATCTTATACACACAAACAAAAGACACCAAGAATAAAAAGCACTGCTGATTTATTCTCCTCAGAAAGGTCAGATCAACAGAGGTGCGTGTAAAAACGTACATCATGACATTTTTCAATGGTTGCTCATTCAGCCAACAAAAAGGTGCCATTCATCAACCAGGGAGCAAAAAGGTACAGTCGCTGAACTAAAAGAGTACTGTTCCGAAATCAAAGGCCAGAATGGCACTGCATCTAAATCAGAGAACGAAAAGGTACAGTAACTGGGCCATAAGTGTACTTTCTCATCCAGAGACAAAATTTGTACAGTTACTGAGCCAAAAACAGGCAGTTCCTCAATCAGACCCAAAAAGATCCAGTTAATGAGCCAAAAAGGTAATGTTCCTCAACAAGATACCAAATGCGCTCAGGTACAAAAGGTCAAAAAGGTGCCATTTCTTAACCAGATACCAGAAAAGGCACCTTTTTGACTCAGCACCTGAGCACATTTGGTATCTTGATCTTGTTAATAATAAGGTCAACTTACTTGGTTAAAAAAAAAAAAAAAAAAAAAAAAAAAACAGTTCCTCAACCAGATATCTAATGGGTCCACTTACTGGGTCAAAAAGGTACTGTTCCTGTAACAAATGAAGTGTTTTTTCAAACTTTTTCCCCCCAATTCCCGCCCATCACTATGGCAGTCTCCCATGAAGGTAATCACCAACCAAGCAGAGCAAAGGGTATCGTGTGCTTCTTCCGAGGCACGGGGCAGCAACCGACCGAATTTTTTTCAAATTGCTTGGTCATGCACCATAAGGATTGGCGTACACAGTTGGGGGATAGCGATATCTGCTCCTTCTGCTGCCGTGAGCTGACAGATGACCATGATTGGCTAACGTCAACATGATTGATGCGAGAGTGCTAGAATGCCACCCATCGCTCCGCTAGAGAGGGAGCTCAGCCAATCATCTCTCTCTAGGCCTCCTGGTTGTGGGGAGGGGGGGGGGGGTCACAATCATCCAGGATTCGAACTTGATCTACGAATGATGACGAACAAGTTGCTGATGCACCACGCAGAATTCGGTGTTTCTGAACCAATGGGGTGCAGGTACTGGGCTAAAACAGTACCGCTTCGTAATCAGAGAACAAAGGTATTGTTTTTTTTAAATCAGAGACTCAAAAGGTACAGTAGGACTGTTTCTTAAAAGTAAACATTTAAACTTTAGCAGTTTCTGGGACAAAACAAAAAGATACTGATACTCAACCTCATTGGGGAGAAAAAAGGGAATATACCCTTCCTTACCCACCAACTAATGAGACCAGATGTTTTTTTTTTGAGAGGCTGTTTGCTTCTTTTTGGCTCGTTTTAAATTTATAGCCACAGTTCACTCCTACAGAACAATAAAAAAAAAACCTCAAGGAGTCTCAAGGAAAGGCGGGATGAAAAGATGAAGCGAAAACATGAGACACCAAGATGTGTTTAACCAATTCCACTGTGGAAAGAGCTCCACTCAGGCTCCTACTAGTGGATCCCGATCTCGCCACACCCCTCCCCTCCGTGCATCCCTCCATCACTTCCACTCCACTGCTCTGAATGTCTAATCACCAAGCGACTTCCTGTTAAAATGCACACACATGAATGCTCCTATTGGCTGTCGTATGATGTGTGTGGCGTCTGTGGTTGGGTGACTCCATGAGCGGAGTGTAAGGAGACCCCGGTTACAAGCCAAATGAGGGCAGGGCACACACCCACACATACAAACTACAGCCAGTTGATCCACTGTGGACAAAGGAGTCTCAGTCGGCAACCTAAAGCGAACAGGCTCAGACGAGTGCATACACACACACACACGGGTCATATTTCCTCTACTGATTAACTTGAACTTGATGATGACTAGCTGTTGCCCAGCTGATAACTGAAAATATAAGGTTATGTGACAGGAAACAAGGGTCTTCCATAAACCTTATAAAGAGGCTGAAACACAAAACCACGTCTTCCAAAATACCCAATCATGCATCTAAAACATCAATTTAACGTTAAAAACAATAAGTTCCTTAAAGCTAGCGCTCGAAACGTTTTCAATTCCGACAAGTCAATTTAAAGCACAAATTCAAAAGTTGGCATGGAGAGGTGGAGCTGGGATTGACCCTGGGAGGGTGTGGGTGTTCCCAATTAGCTTCCGGAGAGTCACGCTGCTGCACTGCAGAACAACAATGCTAAAATGCGACGCAGGCAGGTGCATCTTATACACACACACACACACACAGTGAAAAACGCTCAAAACTCTCCCTCGCTCGCGCACTCGCTGAACCCTCTCGATAAATCTTTTTAGAAGCTGTTACATAAACGCCATCAGCCACCTCTGCACTCGTCCTTTCGTTCCCGCTCTCTCTCTCCCTCCCTGCATTTGAAAAATCTTAAATTCAGCTTGTTTGTTTTGGGTTTTTTTTATTATTCTGGTTCTGCTTAAACGAGAGGATACACCGAGAGTACTTTCTGTACCCGTTTCTATAGTTACAGAGAAAAAGCGAGAGGAGAACTTGAACATGGCACGAAGCGAATGAAGGATGAAATACTGGTGGGATGGATGAGAGTGTATATTATGTCTGCCCACACACACACACGCATGCACGCCCACATACACACGCGCGCACACACACACACAGCGAGCTCCGAGAAGAGTGTGGGTAATGTTTGAAGAAAGCACTTTACATCATGTATGCGGACAAGCACAAAAATAAAAAAAATTTTAAAAAAAAGAAGAAGCTCTGAAGGTTTATAAAACACTAGTTATTAATTATAAGTACATAACAAAGATGCAGATTCAAGAAAGAAAGAAAAAAAAAAGAAAAACGTAGTCCTAAAGAAATGTGACTAAGACCCGCATTCCACTTGATTTGAATGAAGATAAATTATTGTTGTCGTTGCTTTTGTGTATTACTGTTCTTGTCATTTGGTGTGTTTACATGCACAATAATATCCCACTAATAATCAGAAAAAATTGCATCATGTTGCATCAAAAGTCAACCAACCGCTGGAAAATTTGTGTCAACGTTTACAGTTTTCTGGGATTCTACAGGGCCAAAAGTATTGGAACATTCAGTGAAAAGGTTCAACAGTATTTGTTATATGCAAAATGTTTGTTGAAGAGCTGAAGCCTACGATTTCCATCCAAGGTTGTTGTGATCTTGCATGATGATGCCCGTCCGCACCACACCGTCGATACTGTGTTAAAGTGTTAAAGCATCCTCCCTATAGTCCTGATCTCGCTCCATCTGGCTTTCACCGGTTTGGTCCCATAAAAGCAGCACTAAAGGATGACGATTCACTTCTGATGAAGAAGTGAAGACAGCAGTGCATTCGTGGCTCGCAGCTCAGCCTAACAACGTTTTGTTAATAAGGCAATACAAAAGGGTATTGAGAATCAAGGAGATTATGTGGGAGAATTATGCATTTGTCTTTTCTAAAAGTTACTTAAAATAAATTCTACAGCCAGAGTGTGGAGAGTTTTGGATTCAAACTTGCATTGTTATTATTGAAGGTGCTGTTGAGTAGAGGAGTGTAGTTGTTGATGCAGCTGTAATTATTACTGCTGTATTGGTTATTATTATTATTATTATTATTATTACTACACATACAGACACTCGCACAGAATGCACACGGGCAAATTAAATGGATTATTTCTGCACAAACAGCAATAAATTCTGAGCTCAGAGACAGAAACATTTACATTTTTGCAGCCGATTATAGATATCGATAGCACTCCGACGTGATACAGTACAGCATCCAAAAGGCTTCTTCTTTATTAAGCACGAAAAACGCTTAATATTTAATCGATGGCTCATAAATATTGCAGAGGATTAGTGTTTTACAGAAAGGTCTCACCTCAGGGTCGGTGGCGAGCAAAAATAAAACTAATTTGTTAACAGTAACAGGCGCTGCTGTTATCGCCATGATGGCTGTGTTAATGTGCTTTCAGCCAATTAATGCTTCTGTGAGGAGACCCTGATGGCAAGAGAAGAAGAAAGAGGTGCTGAAGACGTTACAAAGATATTGAAATATTGTGGATGATAAGAGTTTTAAGACAGATACAGTATGCTGCTCAAAGAATAAATATTTTATTGACTGCTTATAAACACTGCTTGCCATGGGTTATACAGTATAATCAAAACACTCGTATATATAACTCTGACTGCCCTAAGGACCACGCCTCCTACAGTGAGACTAACAGGCACAGAGGCCATGACACCTTTACCGAGATTGACAGGTACAGAGACCACGCCTCCTTCATTAGGACTGACAGGTCCAGAGACCATGTCTCCTTTACGGAGACTGATAGGCACAGATCATCTCACTTTCACGGACACTGGACACACATCCTTCAATGGAAGTAGCTGCCTTAAGGGCAATGCTTCCTTTACGGAGACTGAAAGACACAGATCATCTCACTTTCACTGAGCCCGTCAGGCACACAAGCCCCGCCTCCTCCTTCACTGAGCCCGTCAGGCACACAAGCCCCGCCTCCTCCTTCACTGTGCCCGTCAGGCACACAAGCCTTGCCTCCTCCTTCACTGAGCCCGTCAGGCACACAAGCCTTGCCTCCTCCTTCAGTGTGCCCGTCAGGCACACAAACCTCGCCTCCTCCTTCAGTGTGCCCGTCAGGCACACAAGCCCCGCCTCCTCCTTCAGTGTGCCCGTCAGGCACACAAGCCCCGCCTCCTCCTTCACTGAGCCCGTCAGGCACACAAGCCTTGCCTCCTCCTTCAGTGTGCCCGTCAGGCACACAAACCTCGCCTCCTCCTTCACTGTGCCCGTCAGGCACACAAACCTCGCCTCCTTCACTAAGACTGACAGGTACAGATACCGTGCCTTTCACTTTGACTAACAGGCACAAAGGCCACGCCTATTTCATAAGCGCTGGTAGGCACTGACAGACCACCAGAAGCGATTGCTCTGAACACACTGGAGGCGGAGGGGGTTCCCCTCTCATCTGTAGTATCTGGCCATTCTGGAACACATGGGCGTGTCTATAACATAGATGTAAACATAACTAAGGAGTCTTTCAGTCTTTCAAAGCGCAAATGCTACATTTGGTCACGTTGGTTTAAAAATTTGTATATTTGATTGTGCTCGTAGCAATGTCGGTGTCATCTCCAATAATGCGCAGTAATCATGATTAGATCTCAAAGCTCAATTTAAGGTTTAAACCTGTGTGAAAATTGTGTGGGGGGGGGGGGGGCACGTTTATTAACGCCTGCTGGGGAACCTCCTCCTTTATATGCAGTAAACCAGACTTGGCTCTCTCACACATCTAAACACACACCCATAGAAGTGGTGGTGGTGGTGTGAAATTGGGCAGAGGGAGGAGTGTTTGTAAAGGATTAAAGCCCATCCCTGGTTAACAGCTTTTCCTCCCCCCTTGCAGTTTTCCTGCCTCGATGCCTTTCCGGAACACTTTGTACCTTTCGGCACCTTTACAGATCTTTGCACTGACGTGACCTGGACCCTGTCCAGAAAGAAGTCCTAAACAAGGTCACGTGACCGTCTGCAGGAATAAACGGAGCTGAGCGAGGCAAGAAACACTATGTTCCCGGGAGGGAGAAAGAAAAAAAACGAGCGATGACGAATTAACTGCAGATGATGAATACAGCAACCATAAGAGAGATGATGGATCAGAATCACAACACTATATCAGCACACACACACACACATATTAGTGTTTCCATAGGAACTGCTTTCATAGGAAGTTGTATACAACGCATTAGCTTGATAACTCCAGAACGCAGACTACACACTTTGCTGTACTGAAGAGGAAACAAATACGTCGCTCTTATCCCTAGATCCCTGATCCCCCAAATCTATCATTTGGATAGAATGTTTTGAGACGTCCAAGTTTAGCTCACAACAGAGCGATAACGCACAAAAGTCGAGAAACGTCCGTGTAATTCCGATCTAAAACAAAGCCAGCATTCTTTGCTTGCAGAACTCCAGTGATTGCGGGTATGCCATCCCTTGATCTATCAACAAGTCGCTAGTTGAGTTTTTTTTTCAACCTAAAACTCAACTAGCGACTTGTTGATAGATCAAGGGATGGCATACCCGCAATCACTGGAGTTCTGCAAGCGGAAGGGGCGGATAGCGCTTTCGACCGAGAGTGTTACTCTACCCAAGGTTGCGTGAGCAATAGTTTGAAAAGATGGAGTCAGCTGGTGTCAAATGTCTCGGACAATAGTCTTTAACGTCCCAGGTAGGTAGTTGTCACCTTGATAGTGGACAGTCCTAACTGGGAGACGGGCGGAAACTGTCTTCGAAAGCAAAGTAGAGACAAAGTCAGAATAAAAGATTCTTCAAAAATAAAGTTTAAAAAAAAAAATAATAATAATAACGTGATTTGTTTTTAAGAAACAAACGTTTGCTTGGTATTGATGAACGGCTAAGAGCATGTAAGAGCGATAAAATACTTCAGGATGTTCTGAAGTGTAACTGTGACATCACATGAGTCAAGGAACAAAAAACGTAAATATTTAACGAGAAAACAGAGGCAAAATGTGTTCGGATAATGATAGAATGACCAAAAAAAAAACTATAATGTTAATACATACCGTAATATTTATTTGTAATATATTTATCGTTTAACTTCTCTACACTGACTGAGTTTATATGAATCTACCGAACATACTCAGACATCACTCTGCAGCACTAAAGCGGAGTTTAAGAGAAAAAACTAAGACAGAGAGAGAGATTGATGAGATATGAAGGATGATGAGAGAGAGAGAGAGAGAGAGAGAGAGGGGAAGGAAGTGCGATACGTACTGCTGTAGAGTGTGTCGATCCAGGAGAGCCTGGGCAGCCCGTGAGAGCTCAGGCGCTCCATTCCTCCTCCCGCCGACTCCTCCAGGGCTTCACGATCCCTCCTTCCCTCGCTCGGATTCACTGAACCTCGCTCCTCGCGTCGCGCGCTCGGGGATGGAGGGAAGCTGTGAGCGAGGATGGAGGAGACGGGAAGGGAAGAGCCGTGTGTGTGTGTGTGTGTGTGTGTGTGTGTGTGTGTGTGTGTGTGTGTGTGTGTGTGTGTATAAACGCTTGTTCTCATTCACACGAGCGCAAGCAGACTCAGGCGCGCTAGTTGGCGACCGTTGCTAAGGAGGACCGTTACGCTCCTCCCCTTTCCTTCCCTCTCTCTCAATCCAAACACTTATTCATTCTCTCTTCTGCTTGATGGTCATTCAGCTGTTTTCTGCTTCCATACACACACACACACACACACACACGCAGAGTGACTTGTTTCCCTATAAAATCCATTTGTGTTAAAAACACAGAAAAGAAGGATGTGGGAGTTGAAACATCATGAGAGTGTTACATTAGAGGCAGCCTCACAAACACACACACACAAACGGCAGACTACATTAGCCCTGAGCCCCTCTGGGATATAAATGCTATGCTAATACTTCTCCCCCCATCTCTCTCTCTTTCTATCTCACACACACACAGTCTGATGTTCTGATGCATGTGGTTTACTGCACGTCGGGAGTCGACTTATCTCGTAATGACTTCAGACACAGACACACACAACCACAAACATCAGTCCAAGGAAGTGGAACCGGAGCAGTTCCGGTCTACGAACATCTGTCCATCGATCCGAGGTCATGCCTTTACTTACTGTTACAGGATACACACACACACTAGACAAGAGGAAGGATGAAATGAAAGAGGGGATTTTAAAAATGAGGAAAAAGGAAAGAAAGGAGAAAAGAAGACAGAAGATGAAAGAAGAGAAAAAGAAGTACAAGATGAGCGAGGAGAGAAAGAAGAGGACGGCAAAGAAGTGAAGCAAGTGAACGCGGAAAAAGAAGAGGAAAGAGGTCAAGAAAGAAAGGAAAAAACGAAAGAGAAAAAAAGAAGAGGGGATTGAGAGAGATCGCAGCTGTGCAAGAGGACAAGAGAGGGAGGAAGTGCGGACGCGGAAAACAAACACGCCGTAGTGCTTCCTTTTGCTCTTTCCGCTGTTCCCGTGGCAACCAGCCTCGCCGTAGCGATGACCCCTTAGCGATGGGGGGGGAAGAGCATGAATGGAACGTGTGAACGAACGGGTGCTGCTGTTCCGCCGAGTTAAGGAGAGTCTGGTCGGCGTGTAGGCATGAAGTACCCACAATGCACCGGTCGCTGGGAAACAAAGACAAGCGCAAGACGAGAGATGGGGGACGAGGAGGACGAGGGGGAACGTGGGATCAGGACTCGAGTGACCGAATCAGTCAAAACGTGTCCTGTAACTGACAGAGAAGGAGACAGACACAGCAGGGGCAACTTAATTCATGCAACATGCTTCAGGCAACAACCCCCTTCACACACACACACAACTATTGAGAAATACACTGTTTTTTGTGTGTGTGTCAGGCTTCAGACTTCAAACGGCTAATGGGGAATGCCTTTCTGGAGTGTGTGTGTGTGTGTGTGTGTGTGTGTGTGTGTGTCAAATGATAGAGATCAATCCTTAAAACAATGAGCAAGAATATTTAGGTCAGACATACTATAGTATTAAACTGGCAGAACACACAAGCACAGTACACACACACAGCTCATTGCCTTCAAATCGGGGACAGCAGGGTGGCAGAACAAACCCGGTGCCAACTCAAAGTGGGTTGGTGGAAATCCTCTCACTGATATACACACACACACAAAAACACAGTCTTGGAGGAATAACAAACTCAGACAAAAGAAATCTCTAAGCTGATGGTCCTTTTGTGTCAAGTGTGCCAGAACTACACACACACACACACACACAAAATGATGGTGTTTTTTTAATGAGCAATACCATTATTAATAGGAAGGCACGCAAAAACTAAATGTGGAAATGAGGCATCAGGAGGCAGGGGTAGAAACAATGGTAGAAATGAAACAGAAGATGAAACGTGAAGGTAGAAAAAAAAAAAAAAAGACAATCGTCAAAACGATAAGGAATAAATGAGGAGGGGGGAGAGGCAGTGATGGAAGATAAAAAACAGAAATGAGGCAGGGGTAAATGCTGAAAAAAATAGGAATGAAGCAGTGCTTAATGATAAAAGATGAAAATGAGGCGGTGCTAAAAGCGACAAAGTAGAAATAAGGGGGTGGTAGGAGTGAGGAGGCAGCGGTAGAAACAAGAAGGAAGAAATGGTTTTTCAGTGGTTGAAAAAATAAAGTATAAATAAGGCGGCGGAAAACAACTGGAAACGAGGTGGCGATATCGACTGGAAGGTAAAAACGAGGCAGCGGTATTGCCGGGTCAGACTCGCGTCGCAGACGTTAAGGGCCGGGTCAGACTCGCGTCGCAGACGTTAAGGGCCGGGTCAGACTCGCGTCGCAGACGTTAAGGGCCGGGTCAGACT
>JAQQZT010000017.1:13578995-13600608 GCA_030068275.1 Clarias platycephalus
TATATATATATACACACATACATACATACACACTCAGTTGCAATGTTCTATTTACTGAGAGTCATTTAATCGGTCGCTCAGTTCAGCTTTTTTCCAGTTTATACTTTGTACACCAAGCACACTGGCTTGTACAAAGTTAAAAAAAAAAAAATGTAAGTTTAAAAAGTCATCGGCTATACCTATATGTTTAGAAACATACTAGACAATTTAGAAACTTTAATGGAGTTAAAACCTTTAGAAGGCCTCTCTTTCAGAAGACGGACCAGACAGAACCAAGTGGGAAAAAATCTGCAACCATAAGCCAGATAAAGAACTCAAACGGAACCCATTTCCCAAGACAAATGAAACAGGATCCAAACCAGATCAAAGACTTTAAAAGTTAAGAGTCCTGCTTAGAAGTACAGTATTTACACTTCCATCCAATCACAGAATTCCTCGATTATGCTTGGAAATGGGAGATAACGTTGGTGGTTTCTATCTGTCCACATCATTTCTTTACAAACCCGACTAAAACATGAGGATTGGGTAAATATACAGTGTCATGTCCAAATGACCACACCCACATATACACAGCGACAAAAAGGGTTCTCATGTCTCAGACCTGAACTACAGGAACGGGCCTGGACAAGCCCACTTTTTTTTTTTTTTTCCCCCCTAAAAAGAAGAAGCAAAGAATAAATAAATAAAGCATGAAAGGCATGCTTGTGTGTGCTGGATACGATACTCCAAAAGTCCTTCTTCATCCTCGATTAGCATGATTACCCGTGCACCAAATACAGGACTTTTCAAAGCAGGATTACAACACACTAATTAAAACTAGCAAGCAGTGCAGTGCATCCTCTTCTGCTTTTTTACATCTGCAGGCTTACCACTGCTAACCAGCTGTAAGACACTTTGTTGTGGTTAGTGTGATACTTTGCCATGTACAGAGGAAGTCTATAACCAAAGAGTTAAAACTCAGCATGTACTGTACCAGTCCAGAGCCTCTTTACGTAGCCTGATGTGAAAATGTTCTCAAGCGCACTTAGCAACATATAAAAAAAACAAGCACTGGTTGTCCATTTCCTGGGCTTTCCCTTCCCCTTTTAAAATCAGAGTATACACATGCAGATGAGCGTCATGTTAAGTGCCATGCTAAGGGTCTTGCTCAGCAGTGAATCATGGGATTTGACTCAAAAGCATTCTAGTCACAAGCACTTGAGGTGTAACTGCCGAGGACCAACGACTTCTCTCACAGCGTCTGCTTGGTATGCATTTGACCTTTAAAATAACCTTAAGGTCACACTTGCATGTGACACGTTGCTGATGTCACTTGTGGGTATGGAAATACCGCATAAGTCCAGCGTTGTGTTTTGTTTTGTTGTTTTTTTTCCAATGAGTAACGATACATAGTCAAATCCAGAAATATTCAGACACTGATTTCGAGTGAAGTTCAAACAGGTGTAAGAGACTGAAGCAAGTCATGATCAGGATGGAGAAAAAAAAGTAGTTGGTACATTATATAAAAGAAACCACATATTGGTGAGCTTAGAAACACACACAAAAAAACTGCAACTATGGTGAATGACCGAAGAATTCATTCTCTGGTCTAAAAAGAAAATGTAATGGTCAAGAAAGGAGGTAACACATTAGATGTACAACAATATAATAAAAAACAGGAAGAGTTTTTAGTTTAGTTTTTTTCAGATTTCTCCCTAATTTAGTCCTCCCAGTCACTAGGGGGCCCCCACATTAAGCTACCACTCAGTGGGAGGGCCGAAGACCATCAAGTGTTTCCTCCGACCCACGTGACACCAGCCGACCGCATCTTTTTTAGCTGCTTGCTCACACACCGTTGTGGGCGGCGTAACACACTCGGAGGACAGCGCTATCCACTCCTTCCGCATGCGCGAGCTCACAAACACCCCTGATTGGCTGTAGAGCCATGATTAATGTGGGTGCACCAAGTACCTCTTATCCCTCCCCTCTGAGATACCTCTAGACCTTCTAGACCTCTCTAGAGGTTACAGCATCACCCGGGAATCGAACCCGCAATCTCCGGATGATGGAGGCCCAAACAGGAAGAGATTTGAGAAAGAAAAAAAGAAAGAGGAGAAAAAAAAATAATAAATAAAATAAAAAAAGTGTACAATTCTGGAAGTAGGGTGGGCTAAGATCAACTTTTACCAAAATGATTACAAGATAAGATTATGATGATGAAAAGGATCCCAGGCAAACCACCTCTTTTTACAGCGTGGGCATGAATGGCTGCCAATGGAACGAGAGGTGTTCAAGTCAAACCAGGACCCATGATCATTTCTTATGAATAAAAGTGTAAAGCATTGATATTTTGAGAAGACTTAAAGCACAGTATGGTGATGAGTCTCTGAATGGTGCAACGGTTCTGAAGAAGGCCGTACATCCATGAATGATGGCTCAGAGCCCACTGCAGTCGCTCCCGTCGACATTCAGCGAGCGGGAAAAGTCGACTTGTCGCCAACTTGCAACGCATCTGTCTGTTGGAACCGTGTACACAATCGTTTACAACCACCACTTGCACTTTACAGCAACTTGGCTGAGAGTTACTGCCACATGCACCGTATGGACCTCGATCCACGCCATTTCCACACATTTGGGCTGTTTAAGGAGTTCCTGGGAGGCCAGCGTTTAAGATGTGAAGCAGGCAGTTCGAGCATGGCTCTGGCGTACTGAAAAACCTTTCCAACTTGACGGTATCCAAGCACTAATGAAACACTGGGATAAGCGCATTAGTGTAGCAGGGGATTATATAGAGAAATAAAGGCAGATTGTACTCTCATAATTAAAGTTGACTGCTAAAAAAAAAAAAAAAACCCAACTATAACATTGCCAGTGTCCAAATATTTATGCATCTGATTGTATACGATGAAGTAAGATTGTCAACAAGTTCAGTTTTTCTGCTTGCTGTTATCGTAAAAGCTCACACAGACCGAGTGTGAAAATAAACTATCACCTGCTAGTAACCCTGACATATACGAGAATAGATCAGAGTCCACGTCTATTAGGGCGGCTACACTTCTGTTACACGATGTGTGTTTTCACTGTGGTTTCAAAGTCTAACACCAATAAACACACAAATGCTCCGTATTAGCAAATATGTTTAACAACAGGAAAGATCTGGGTCACCAGCATTTATAACCTGTATAAATGGTTCATAGAAACATTGTGCATGAGAGAGAGGTGGTGACCTGGCCTGTGAGTGTCTCAGTTCAAAGCATTTTCACAACAAAAAAAATTATAAATAAATAAATAATAATAAAATACATAAACTTTCCAACAGTGAGGTATTTATAGTTTAAAGAAGGGTACAAAAAAAAGACAAAAAATACTACATACACACAAGTGCAAGTCTATATGGCCTGACTAAGAGTTATCCATATAGCCGCAGTAAAACATTTGAATGGTGTAAACGTTTTAAAGATCCGCTGTACCCCGCACGTCTGTGAACAACGATCCCTGCCGAGGTGGTTCGGGGCGTTCCCGCGAACATTCAGCGACCTGATCCTTGAAAATCAATAGATAATTTCAAGTCGCCAACTTGCGGAGGAGACACACCTGTCTGTGGGAACTGTACACACAATCAACATCACTTGTACAATACAGGGGAGTTTAGGGAGTTATGAACACATCCACTATACAGTCCTGGCCTCGCTCCAAGACATTTCCACATGTTTGTGCCATTAAAGGAGTTCCTGAGGGGCCAGCGTCTCAGACGTGAAGCAGGCAATCTGATCATGACTCCGGCACTAGTGAAACACTGGGATGAGTGCGTTAGTATAGTAGGGGATTATATAGAGAAATAAAGGCAGTTTTTACTCTCATAACTGTGTTCTGAGCAACCAAATGTCCCGGTTTGACTTGAACCCTTGCGTCCCTTGTATTTGTTAAAGATGCGAATGAAGACAAATGTGTTTATATAGAGAAATAAAGGGAGTTTTTACTCTCAAAGCTGAGTGTGTTCAATCAAACCACAGGAAGAATTTAAAGAATCATGAGCAACAGTAGAGAGAGAGAGGACGCGCACTTTTTTGGCTTTATTCAGAGATTGACTCGAAGTGAACTATGGAGATATCTCCGTTACATAGAGGGCGAAAAAGGTGAGCGCTTGGATACAGAAGTGCATGCGCTGTTTTAAAGTGCGGCAGAGATGTGACCAAAGGACAAAAATGTGCATTGTCTTACAAACAACCATGTACAACTAAATATAAAGTGCATGATCTGGACAATGATGCAAGTTTCTACAGACTAAAAGATTTTTGTCTTTTTCTGAAAGAAGTTGCAGAGTATCTAATGTACTGCAGCATTAACATACAGTATGGATACAGGATTTACTTCGTTTAATACGTTTATTGATGATATGTGTTTAAACAAGTGATCACACACAAACTTAATGTGCGTCGTAAAACCCAGAAGTAGTCTTACCAACTACTTCCTCAAAAATGAAGATTTATTGATTTTTTTTTTCCTGGAAACAAACAAACAAAACAAAAAATTATGATTCACGCAATTTTAGACTCTATTCTTCCTACCAAAGATTTCGAATGAAATCCAACAAAGAATTCCTAGATTATGTTGCATTTATAAGAAACTCCCTTAATATTACACACTCCGTAGGACGTCACTGGAATGTACACGACCTCTTAAAGATAACAAACCACACTGATGAAACTGCATTGATTGAGAAATCAAATGAGGTATCCGGGGGTATATACGGCCTTATCTCTCCATGATACAGTCATTTCCTAATTACAGCGAATAAACGTCAGTCTCCAGCAGTGGTCTGTATTATTTAAGGAAAGCGGGGTTGTTTAAAGGTGGGGTGAAAGTGCAGGTTTCGGTCATTCTTACGTCACTTCATCAATGTGATTTATTTGGTTGGAAACCCCACCCAACACTTTCTACATGGAAATTTACACACACACAGCAAATAAATGTCATTTCAGATGTGACTAAACAGTGCATGACTTGATGCTGTTACTATTATTGTTCCTCAGCTTCTGGACCGGCCGAGCAGGAAGCAACTCATCTCAGTTGAACATGATCATTTGCAGCTGCAATAAGCTTTAAGGGAATTTGTATTTTTTATCTTTTTTTTAATTATTATTATTAGTTTATTTTCCTCCTTTTTTCTTTGGAGTATTAACCGTTTTTGTGGGGTTTATTTGTTTTTCACAAATGTATCAATATGTTGAAAAAAATGTAATCTGTGAGCTTGAGTTGCACGTCATATCATTTCATCAGTCCAAGATTGAGTCAACACCTTGAAGAGGCTACAGGAAATAAAAAGATACGTTTTCAAGGTGTTCGATCTCTGATTGTTTACCGATTTCAATACATCACGTATACTCATACACCTTCGTCCAAGATGTCTTGGTATACTGAAGCATTAAGATTGTTCTTTACAGGGGATAAGGGTCCTGATTGAAATACCTGAATTCAATAATTAATAGGTAACTTTTATCCATATAGTGTATCTACAGTGAAACCTCGGATTGCGAGTAACGCGGTTTGCGAGTGTACTGCAAGACGAGCAAAGATTTTTAATAGATTTTGACTTGGAAAACGAACAAGTCTTGGTTTACGAGTGCCGAGTACCATGTATCACGCTTCATGTTTTGATGCCGAGTGTCATGTGATCACAACTGATCGGAATTGTGGGTAATCGTCTCCCCTGCTGGGTCTTAGTGCGCGTATCTTACTGGTCTAATCAACATCCGTGCACACGTGTACTGTTTACTATAACACTGTGACCACATGTCTGTGCGTGTAAAACATTTTATGTTGTGTCTATATGCGTGTGTGTACAGCGCGCGTGTAAAGCAAAAGCAGGTCTCATTAGAGAGGTTAAAGTTCCTTTTTTTCTCTCTGTATCAGCCTGCTCTTTGTTTCTGTGTGCGCGATTGAGGGAGAGGGGGAGTAATTTGAGTTTCTGTTATTTCTTATGGGAAAATTCAATTTGGTTTACCAGTGTTTTGAAATACGAGCCCGCCTTCCGGAATGAATTATGCTCGTAATCCAAGGTTCCACTGTATTTATTTTTTATTTTTTTAAAGATTGATATTTCAATAATATTAAAACCAAATGTGTAATGCTGTTATGAGAGCATGATCAATGCACGCATCAGCGACTTGTGATTTGACCCAGCTACAAAAACCGGCAAACAATAACAACCTATTAAAAAACCCAACATTTCATCCATTTACAGTTAGATTTCACATGAAACCAGTCAGTTCACAAATATATATTTAGTATTGTTATGGAGTTAATAAAAGGGGAAATTCCTAGAAAAAGGTTAGCAAAATTACCTGGGGTGGGGGAGTGATAGGCAGAAGACAGAAGAAATCATACATCACTAAAAAAAAAAAAAAAAAATACAACATCTGCTTATGTGGAAAACACTTTTACTCATAAATTAAACAGCAAAGTCCAATGCTACAGTAAGTATTTAAAACATCAAAAAAAAAAAGGAGGAAAAGAAAGAGAGGAGGGAAGGATTTAATAATTTCATAATCAGTTTCAGTTACATACATAATTTCAAATGTTTAATATTAAGATTCACTATACCAGCATGTCCTTTATAAAGTCTATAAAGGGCTGACCGAGACACGCCGCATCCATGATGCCGGTTTATCCGAAATTATTTATTCGACATTTACTTCTACACCTGTTGTGTTCATTCAATTCTCTTCCATGGTAAAACTGTAACGGTTTCTGTGGCTGTCTTTGTAGAAAACCTGTTCTCTCTTTCTCAAAACGTTTAATAGAAGGTCACATTCATAACACTAATAAATATTTAAAATGTAAATGATTGCGATTTTGAGAATTTGTTTGTTTTCTGCTGCAGAGAGTACATTAAAATTCATTATAATTAACTCCCTTATACTAAGCTTGCCTGTGCTTTGAGGCTTTTTGCTCACCCACACAAGTCCAAATGTCACACCAATAATGCTGTACTCACCCATACCATAAAGCACATGTATACAGTGCCGTGCTAGTACGGAGCCACTCCTCATTTCTTCATATTAAATTTCATTAAATTAAGTTAAGAAACAGGAACAAATGTTTTCCTGCAACAGGCTGCAAAGTGCCTAAAGATTGGTTGTTTGTGCAACAACCCCAGCAGCAACCTCCCCTCTCGTCTGTTCCAACCACTCAGCATTCAGCATCACCAGTATACTAATCACCAGCCTGATCACCGGTCATCATCTGCACCTGTTTCTTTTTTTTTCTTTTTTTTTATGCTTGCAATGATTCACGGGTCACTTCACAAACAGAAAATATTCATCCGAAACTGGTCAGGTACAGGGACTAAAAAAATGGGAGTAAAAAATTTGGCAACAATGAGAGCCAAAAAAAAAAGAAAAAGAAAAAAGAGAGAACTATTTCCCAAGGCTACATTAAAAATACAAGAATATTTGGCTACCAAAGAGCCAGACGATCAGAAATGTGGGGTGACTCAAAACTTTGGCACAGTACTGTATACAACAACTTTTTTAAACTTTACCAAATCAACAGTTTTTATTCTTTCTGCCCCATTTCTGTTAAGCATCCAACCTACAAGTCCCTGTGTTATAGCTCTAACTATAATAAAAACGTTCACATATTAGAAAGAGCATTGCTATTACAGAATATACAGCACTATGGTATAAGCATCACTATCCACTATCTCCAGCTTTATCACCCAGACCTCCTGTGATACCGGTGTATTTTTAACCCATAAGTCCAAAGCCTGCACACGTATAACTCATTAGGATGGACTGCATGTTCAATATTGACCAGTCAAACAGAAGTTTATTCAGAAGCACAAACACGGTTTTGAACAGAGAATCGAGGTTAATTGTTGTCCTACAGCCAGACTCCCCACTGTGGGGAATTCAACTGTGGGAGATGCAAGTGGTCAGACTACATTCCTGTTAAACAAAACTGACAAAGCAACAAAAAAAAAAGGGGGGGGGGGGGGGGGGAGTTGGATGTTAATGTTGAGTAACACGATACAGTCTGGCAGCTTGGCCGTCTGCTTCATTTCTCACAACCGAACGGATATTTCACATAAAGAGATTGGAGTTATACACTGATGTCCATCAAATACTGAACACCATGACTAATGCTATAAAGTCAATGCTCTCACACACCAGATGTTATCTTCTGTGTACTTCACTTTGTAAAGTCCAATCTGTGGTTAACCCACATGACAAGAAGGACATCAGACTCGTAGTAGACACTCAGCTCATACGGTCAGATACACAAAAGTAACTTCCGGCAATTTTTTTTGTTGTTGTTGCAATAATCCATGTTAATTAGACTAATACAAAAGTGTTTTAACCTGTTCGAAGGAATTTGGTTACAAGTACAAGAAGTCATTCATGTTTTTTAAAACACAGAGAATAAAGAAAAAAGGGAAGCAGGTTAAAAACCAGCTAACCGTGACAGCCTGCTGACTCATTTCATAGTTTATCTGAGAACAAAATCTCAACAAATGAACTAAACAGACCTTAGAAAGGGCCTTATAAGCGCAGAGTGACCTCGGAAAAGCAAAAACACATAATTTCATCAAGACAACAAGCTCCAAATGTGACGTCACACTTGGATAGAAAAATGTTTGGGGTTTTTTTTTTGACTGCCAAAATGTTTAATATAATATACAATAGAAATTATGACATTATGAACATATAATGTATGAAGAAGCAATTTTTTGCTTTTCTCTGTATGTATGCTCATATTGTAATAAGTTCTCAATGATTTCTTTAATTACAATAACAGGGTGATTATTGTCCAAATAATAGCACACCCTGAAGTGTTTTATTCCACTTACTGTACCACAGCAATTTGCTAATTATTTGTTAATTTCAAGTATGATGTACACTTTAGCCACTAAAAGTCGAGTATTTAAAAAAATATCATTCCCTCTAGAGCTCTAGTGTTCTGAATCGTTAGTTAGAGTCGATTCAACTCAGTAACATGAAAGTTTATAGTCTGATTTGTTTCAAGTGGCTATATTTTCCACGTTTATAAATACACATAACGGTTTCTGTTTTCTGCAGAAGACGTGGCATATTTGAAATAAACGTTCACACTAATCATTAAAAAGTATGAATCGATTCTGAATCGAAAAATGCTGCATGAATTCAACTTATTGAGTCGACCAACAAAAGATCAAGTAAATCACATAGATATAGATAGAGTCCCCTCCCCAATCCCCCACCAAAAACATTATAAAAAAACAAAAACAAAAAAGAATCCAGCTTGCCATGTTACAACAAAACTTCAATGAACTTTACTGCTGATAAATGATCAGATTTGACCAATATTCCCAAAAATACAGACTTAAACAATCTCTGAAGTGGTTTAGTGGTATAAACTTTGTCTCCGTGTGAGTGTCGGATGACCGAACTTAACCTACTGCAAGGACACAGAACATTTCACAGCATGTCACATTCTTGTCTGTGACGCATCAGCTCACTTAGCTACTGAGCTCTGCAGGATGCCAGCTCCGAGTTTTATGCAAGTTCTAAATTAAAGTGAAAACATTTTGACCAGGATTCTTATTTAATCTTCAATAAAAACGTGTTTTTTTATAATTATATACAGTATATATACACACACACACACACACATATATATCTATATATTTTTGTTTCCTAATGAAATTATTTAAGTCTTAATCAGTGTCACCTTTTAACGTGGTACATTAAGGGCATTTTCACATTAGGCACAATTGATTTGTGCGATTGCTCCCCCTTCCAAAACCCCACTGGCCAAAGTTCACATTATTATTTTATCTCTGGCTATTATTATTTTAAGGCTATGTAGGTCAAAGGATGTGACGCTATGCACACATGAAGATTTCGGAGAAGACCGACAGCACTGATGGCATCACGCCCATCATGATTTATTAGTGTGGGCAATTCATGTATAGCCACACTGACCCCCAAAATCTTTTTTTTTTCCAATAATTTTTTTTATTTAAATCTATTTACATTTAAGGTGGATAAAATGTGGTCATTTGCCTATAATCCTACAGGCTCTGAACTTTTCCCACACATGCCCAAGCAGTACATCATCAAACGTTTTTTTCCTAATGTTCCAGTACTCCCTTTACAAACGGCTCATAAATGTGCTAATAGGTTCCAGTAACGGAACGTCTCGCTTTCCTCCTTTTTCTGTGGTGTTTATAAGTGCGGTTGTACAAGACTTTCCAAATTACAAACCAGACACAACATCCTAACTAATGTGCATTATCGTTTCCAAATGTTTTCCCTGTTAAAGAAGCAGCTTCTGTGAGAATGGACACAAACAACTTGAGGCAGCTAAAAATACTTGCTACTGACATGTTTGTTATTAGCATTATTAGTGCTCAGTGAAACAAACTCCCACTTCTGTTCCTCATAAAAAGTGTCACATACTGTATAAATCTCTGAAAATGTCTGCTCATGAATGTTTTAATGAACCACTATTATTTCTGGTGTCATTTGTTATAAAGCCCTGTTTCCTAGTAATTTTTTTCAATGTGCATGCTAGATGGAGTTACACAGCTAGCTACCTAGCAAAGACATTCCTTCTGTAACTTTCTTCGCCTGACACATAAGTTTCTTTTGTTTCATATTGGCCTTTAAACTAAATAAGTGTTTCTTTTGGCCAGACATGTCTCTTTTAAATTAAATCAGGTTTCTTTTATATTCAGCTAAATTGCGAGGTAACTCCTGAGGGGATGTGCATACTCGATAGCTGTATGTTTTTAGCAATTAGCTTAGTCTTTTTACTAGTGTTTGCTTAAACACTGCTGACCTCAAGAAACTTTAACTAAGGAAAATTGTATAGTAACTGAAAGTTATTCTTTTCAGCAACATCTTGAGTCTACAAGTGACATCCAACAGTAAAATAAATTATTACATCCAGAACAAGTGCCAGTTTCATATTATATTTAATGCTCATATCACTTTCAGTAAATAGGCTTATCACTATTGTGGCTATTTAGCTTTATCTAGCACCAGGTGTGACCATGACTATGCAATTACCAAGCACGAATTGTTCACACAGGCCACATGGTGGCTTTGTGGTTAGCACTGTCGCCTTACACCCCCTGGGTCTGGGTTCGATTTCCCCCTGTGTGCATGAGTTTGCATGTTCTCCACGTGCTTGGTGGGTTTCCTCCAGGTACTCTGGTTTCCTCCCATAGGCCAAAGACATGCAGATTAGCCTAACTGGTATTTCTAAATTGCCTGTAATGTGTGAATAAGTGTGCGTATGTGTGTGTGCCCTGCAATGGATTGGCACCCTGTTCAGAGTGTACCCCGCCTTGTGCCCCAAGTCTCCTGGGATAAGCTCCAGGTATACAGGATAAAGCGATATTAACGATGAGTGAGTTAGTGAGTAAATGTTCACATACATACACACAAGTACAAAATAATAATAATAATTGATGTTTTGCTATTAGGAAGTCTGGGTTAGAGTGAGGAAGAAGTCTAATAGTGACTTCTATGTACCGCTTTGGCATGAAGCCCTAAGGATATAGACGCTATTTAAACAGTTTTATACATAAATTGTGTTGGAAGAGAACCACAAAATCAAAGTTGCTGACATTTCATTATGTCTTTGATTTAAATAAATCTGGTGGAGTTGACTAATCGTGTAGTTTTCCCAATAGGTGATCGTGTCTGTGCCCGGTACAATACAAACAAAAGCACTACCTCATTTCAGTGGTTCACATTTTTGGATTTTCCCAGTTAACACACCCACACTGAGTTAGATTAGTGCTAGTCAGACAGGGCAGATAAACAAAATATGCAAGCCACAGCAACTGTATGCCAAGAAGAGAACAGGAAATCACCGTCCTACTTTCAGGGTATGTCACCTACCACAAGCTATAATCTGAAATCAAATCTCATACTGTATTCAGGGCTAAAGGTGAGACAGACAGCGTTCAGGTTTCAGAGATGGATCTAGTTTAGTGCTCTGACCACATAATGTAATAAGAACCCCACATAATGCGCTGCCTGAAGGACAGACCAATCTTATACTGTGTGAAAAACTACTCAAATCCAATAATCCACACTACAGACTAACAATAAGCAGCGGATGATGGTTTGAGATGGATTATCATGTGTACCTTCGTCAGTTGCTTTTCCCACCACCTCTAGTAGGGGATGTTGGTGTTAAATTACACTAATCCTTCAGAAAACCAAGCATTCTGCAATAGCCAGGGATCAGGGCAGATGCTGACCAAAAAAAACCTGAGATTGTTATCGCATCATAACCAACATTTTGAATGCCATAATAAGTATTATGTTAAATAATACTTGCAAAAGAAACCTACAGAGTGCTGGCTCAGCTACGAAGAATGTGTTAATCTTGGATAATAACTGACATTCAAGAGCTTTGACACATGTACTGTGGTAAAAACAAGAATAAGTGAGATTCATTGAAAGAAGTGCCAAAGAGAAGGGAGGAATGTGGTGATATTCCAAAGGTGCTGTGAATACACAGAGGAATGAATGTTGGGACGGGGGGCTTCTGGGTGCATTACCAAAATATTAGATACTTGCAGCGGGAAATAATCTACAAATGGCAGCAATTTAGATTTAAATTTTCTAAAGTCAAAATTTTATGGGTACAGCAGTTAATGTAGCCTCACTCTGACCATAACCTCATGTTACTGTCTTGTGAGGAGATTTTTAGGCATGTTCTCCCCATCTCTTCCTCTCACATTCGTTCCAGTACATAGACTTATACATAGACAGTGCTTGGTGCCAATAAGTGCTCCCACGATAAACTTTGCAGCTACCGAGATTGTACACCCTGTGCAACTTTTCCAGGTACAAGATGGATACTATAAATACACATTTTGGTGTATGACCCAGTGAGAAAAAGAAAGAAAAAAAAAAAAAAAAACCCTTTTCCAAGTGCCATGCTTTTTATCCCCTATACCTAGTGTCCTATTTGACAAACTGTTAGATAATAACATGGGAAATAATGTTTTCCTTCAAATAATACTAGCGCAATGCACAGTATCAGAAAAAAGTTTAATGGTGGCAGAACAGAACTGAAAATTTGTTTGTTGGATCGACTTCTTAACAGTCATTTTATAGACACGCCCACCCCGACACTGCTTCACAGCCTGATAAACAACTACAAGAAAACGCTGCATGTTTACAGAGCTGTAAGTTGGTTCAATGGCAAAGTATGTATAAATGTGATCTCACGATAGTCCTTATTAATCATAGCCTTAACAGTTAATAAAAGCTAATTATAGTTTTAATAACAAGTTTTTAAAAAGAAAATCAAAACATATTCAAATAACTATATCTAACCTAATGCATCTTTAAATGAAAAGGTTGACATAATTTGGCAAATGTCCTTATCCAGAGCAACTTACTTTTTTTATACATCTGAGCAGTTGAGGGTTAAGGGCCTTGGTCAAGGGCCCAACAGTGGCAATTTGGCGGTGCGGTGGTGGGTCTTGAACCTACAACCTTCTGATGAGGACTCCAGAGCTTTAACTACTGAGCTACCCCTGTCCTCCACCCAATTTTAAAAACCCTGCACCCTGTTTCTTAAGTGAACTCTAAAAGTCAATTTCGGACATGGAGTGCGTATTCTTAAGACACTTAGGACGCAGGGGCGGGGCTTTTGAAAGTGGTTGACGGCTGCCTCTTGTCCATGTGTATGGATAAAAGAACATCTCTCACCCTCAGGGAAGGAGCAATGGAAATTTTAAAAGTTTGAGTACACTCTACGAGTATTTTGGAGAATGGAGAGAGAGGATTAGAGAGAACGTACAGTATGTTATAAAAGAGGATTTAAAATGAAAGGAATATGAGGGAGATCAAGATCAGAAGGTGGCGGTAATGCAACTTACTGGATGCCAAACTCCTTAAAAAGAAGAACAAACAAATGAAGAAATACGCAACAGAATTTGGGTGGGGGTCACTGATGAGGGAAGGATGCATTTAATGGCTTTTTTTTTTTCTAAAGGAAGACTGGACTGGACAATTGACGGTAAGAGGCCAGGAAGATGGAGATGAGTAAGACCTATAGCTGGTGATAATGCAACGATACCAATCGGCTTAAAACCAAATAAACAAGAAGAAAAGAATTATGAATACGCAACATTACTGACTTCATCAATCTGTTATGATTTCTGATATTCAGATGTAGATCATGTTCCTCATAGTATCGTTCAGACATACCGCTATCTTCCATTGTGAACATGACCCGTACCCACTACAGTCTGATCTAATAATAAAAGGCCCTCAGACATTTTACGGAGAAGTGACCATGGTGCTCATTCAGACATGAAGCTCACATGTTCAGATGCTGTTAGATTAAGGGAATGAAGTGCATGTGTGAAAGAGGATATACCGTGTTATACCACATTAAAGTGAGACAAGTATTCCCAGATGAGTTGTCTATGCAAAGTTACTTTTGATAAGGCAAGTGCTTAATGAATTGTGTTGTTGTTGTTTTTTATCATGGTGTTACATACTGTATGCTGCAGATTATTTTGCACAAGTAAGCACAAATAATGAAATCCACGATTGCACCTTTAAGTGCAGGTCTGAGGTCTCTTACCCACTGAGGAGGAGTCCTCGTGCTCGGAGCTGAGGTAGCCGTCACTGCGCCGGTCCGGTGTGCTGCGACCCGAACCATAACTCCCTCTGAGCGGCACAGAGGGAGACAATCTGCCGTCATCCCCGGAATCAAAATCCTTACTGAAGCGGAAGGGTCTGAGGGAGGAGCTGCGCGTCTCCCTGGGCTTGGGGTCGATCAGGTTCTTGCGCACGAAGTTTTCATTAAGCTCCACGTCATCGTAATCTCTGTCGCTGTCGCGCTCCGAGTCGCGTCTCGTTCGGTTGCATTCTTCATGCAGAGGTAAAGACCCCGAACCCACGGAGGTCCCCTTAGCCAAAGCGGATTTCTTCCGCGGGGGGATGAGAATGGGTTTCCCCGTTCTGCTGCCTCTGGCCAGCGCGCCTCCCGCCTCGTCCGCGCTCTTGCTCCCGATCGCGTGCAGCCGGATCCCCGGCAGGACAGCGCGGGGTTCGGGTTTGGTCACCGCGAGCTCCGCGTCGTTCTCCTTGCTCGCCCACCTCTCCGCGTCGTAGCTCTTCCTCTTCTGCGCGATGGTGGTTTGCAGGTAGATCACCTTGAACTTCTCCATCGCCAGCTCGCGCTGCAGGCTCTTCAGACGCGCCTTGCACTGCTCCAGCTGGTTCTCGATGTCGTCCACCGTGCACAGGTTCATCATCGGCACCTCGCCCTCGGGAAACTCATTCCTCCAGTGCTTCTCAAACTCATCCTGCTCCCACATTCTCCTTCTTCTGCCTCTTATCCTTATTTAAAACAAACCTAATACTCCGACAGCAACAAAGAAAATACTCCAAATGTCCCTTAAACACACTCAAAATGAATGGATTTTGCTTATAGTGATCATTTTTTTCTCAACCTCGCGAGCGCTGGCGCTTCCTTGCACGCGCGACAGATCTGCTTAGTTGAACGAGGGGGGAAAAAAAAAAAAGAAAACTTTCAACTTCCGTAACTTTGGGAAGCGCTGACGTCACCGTACAGGGATCCAATCACACGAGCCTCTCGGGAAAGAACAGTTACTAAGGTGCGTGCGCGAGCGCACACTAGCGTGCTTTGTAGTACAGTACGCAACACGCGTGTAGTGTGGAAGGATGCGGTTTGGTGTTGAATCAAGCGTGTGCATGCTGGAGCTTTATTCCTGCAACAGTTTATTAGCTCAAAGCACTAAAAACAGGTCAAATTAGGTAGGGAGGGACAACTTTATTGTCATTGCATAGTACAGGTACTCTGTAGCATCTACCAGAAGTGGTGTATATACAGTACTGTACATCAGTGCAAATAGAGGCATTGGGCAAGTTAAATGAGTAGAGTTTTACTTAGTGCACCTCCAGGGTCCGAGTTCAATTCCCGCCTCCCTCAGATCTGTCTGTGTGCATGGAGTTTGCATGTTCTCCCCATACTTGTTGGGTTTCCTCCAGGATCTCTGGTTTCCTCCTCCCACAGTCCAAAGGCATGCAGAATGCCTGTAGTGTGTGAATAAGCGTGTGTATGTGTGCCCTGCGATGGATTGGCACCCCCTTCCAGGGTGTACCCAGCCTCATGCCCTAAGTCTCCTGGAACAGGCTCCAAGATCAGACACAGGATATAGCGGTATAGATGAGTGAAATGTATACAACCCCAAATCAGAAAAAGTTGGGACAGTATGGAAAAGGCAAATTTAAAAAAAGAAAGTAGTGATTTCTAAATTTACTTTGACTTGTATTTCATTGCATACAATACAACAGCACATTATTTAATGTGTTCCTTTCAAAATAAGCACGTATTTGAATTTTGGTTCTTGCAACACATTTCAAAAAAAGTTGGAACAGTAAAGCATTTATCACTTTGTAATGTTGCCATTCCTTTTCACAATACTTAAAAAGATGTTTAGGGACTGAAGACACCAGGTGATGAAGTGTTTCAGGTGTAATTTTGTCCCATTCTTCCTGCAAGCAAGTCTTAAGGTGGGCAACAGTACGGGGTCTTCGTTGTCGCATTTTTCCGCTTCAAAATGCACCACACATTCTCTATTGGAGACAGGTCAGGACTGCCAGCAAGCCAGTCAAGTACCTGTATCCTCTTCCTCCACAGCCAGGACTTTGTAATGTGTGCAGAATGTGGTTTTGCATTGTCTTGTTGAAATATGCATGGGCGTCCCTGGAAAAGATGTCTTCTTGAAGGCAACATATTGTGCTCCAAAATCTCTTTTCAGCATTAATGGTCCCATCACAGCAGGGCAAGTTACCTTTGCCAAGGGCACTGACACAACCCCATACCATGACAGACCCTGGCTTTTGGACTTGTTGCTGGTAACAGTCTGGATGATTCTTTTCTTTTTTGGTCCGGAGCACACAGTGTCCATTTCTCCCAAAAAATACCTGAAATACTGATTTATCTGACCACGGGGCACGTTTCCACTGTGTGATGGTCCATTCCAGATGCCTCTCAGCCCAGAGAAGTTGATGGCGCTTCTGGACACTGTTAACATAGGGCTTCCTTTTGGCATATTACAGTTTTTGCTGGCATAATTATGTTATGCACTGTTGAAGGTAAAATATCCAAATGTCTTCCTATCTTTTTTTGAGGAACATTGTTTTTAAACATTCCAATACTTTTGTCACGTATTTGTTGGCAAACAGGCGATCCTCAGCCCATCTTTGCTCCTAAAGGACTAGACCTTTCTTGGATGCTGCTTTTGTACCAAATCATAATTACAATCACCTGTTGACATCACCTGTTTGAAATCACATCATTATTTAATAAATTTACCTGATTACTAGCCCTTAATTGCTCCTGTCCCAACCTTTTTTGTAAAGTGTTGCAGGTCTGAATGACAGGAAAGGATGTATATTTACAAATGAAATGAAGATGACCAGACAAAACATGAAATATTTTGTGTTCATACTGTACGTCTGCAATGAAATACAAGTCAAATTGTATTATATTGTAATATAATGAAATATAAGTAAATTTAGAAATCACTACTTTCTTTTTTTATTTGCGTTTTCCATACTGTCCCAACTTTTTCTGATTTGGGGTTGTATATAGTAAATATTGAAATATTGTGCAACGTGGCTATGCAGTAAGTATACTCTGTAGCTAAAGTATAGGCAATACTATGAAGTGGTTAAGGAGAGGAGTAATATACCAGGTAATGTCCCTAACAATTGGCAGGATATATGCATGTGACCATATAAAAATATATTTATGTATACACAGTATATATACTTTTAATGTACAAAAATGCAAAAAAACAAATTGTAGAAAGAGAGTAGTACTGTATTAGTACATTTTCCATTGTGCAATGTGTGTGTGTATATATATATACACACATTGCACAATAGAAAATGGAAAAAATGCACAAAATTATACAAAAAGAGTAGTGCTGCATTATTGTGCAATGTATACCATTTTTGTGTAATTTTGTGCATTTTTGCATTTTCTGTTGTGCAATGTGTATAAACATATATATACATATTGAATACAACACTACTCTTTTTGAACAATTTTGTGCATTTTTGTATGTTAGATGTATATAAACTGTATACATAAATATATATTTATATATACACATGGATTTTTGTATATACACACATTGCACAATAATACAGCACAACTCTTTTTTGTATAATTTGGGTGCAAAGATAGATGAATTTTATTCAAGTAAAGACACTGTTATGCTTTTTTAACTAGAACTACAGTAGGGAGTGGTAATGTGGCAGGATAGATCCTCTGAGATGTGGACACTCAGGAAGCATTTTATACAAGTGTGGGATGAGGAAGAACTAAACAACCCTTTAACTCTGTTTTTGTAATGATATAGACAAATAGGTTATGTTTGGCTTGCATCAACCTGTGTGAATATTAATCTGGTATAATATAGATATAAAACAGTATTGGAAGTAGTATGGTGCAATAAGTGTTCATCTTTACCCTGAAGTCGACTGCTTTTTCCTGGTCAGAAAGGCACTGGTCTCATGCACGGCAGGCGAAATAATAACCTGCAATAACCTTATAATCTTAAGCATGCTAATAGCTGATACAAACATGAGAAGAATTGTGCAAACTGACCAGGATGTAAGAACATTAAGGTGTTTCTTAAGTGCCTTTGTTCACTCCTGCTCGCTAGCCAAAGCAATTCAAGTCTCATTCAGATTTCACTCAATAGCATTAGCCTAAGAGGACAAATGTGATATGGGTATTGCAGTGTCAGTGAAGTAGAATAATGAACAGGCTCCATGGCTGTAAGGTAACCGAAGACGAGAGACATGTATACTGATAGCTCTAGAGCAGCATTGTAGAGAAAAGAGGGAGGGTAAAGCTTTGGGGCATGGGGGCATCCAGGTTCATTTCATCAGATTTCAAGATTCTTATCATTGTCAGCATAGCATGTGAAAGTGATAAGAACTTCAGAAAAAAGAAAATCAAGCAGGCGAAAGGAGATGGAGCGTGGCAGGACTGTAATTGCGCGGGTCTTACTTTAGCATTCTGATCCATTAACACATAATGAGATGGACATCTTTCATCAATTAGGTGTAAGTCGCTTCATAAGTGAAGCAGAAACTGCATCGGAAAAGAAAGAAAGTGATCAAAGAATATTAATTTACTGCCATGACAGAAGCTCACAGCATTGCAGCAGTGGAGGAGAGAAACCAAATCCCCTATTAGATCATCATGTATTTGATACACATCGGTGCATTTGAGTCGGGACTTAAAAGCCAGCCGGAGAACAAACCTTCCGGTAAGCTCCAGCTTCGAGCAGCTGTCTCACTTATTCGGAGGGAATAGTCTATACAATATCATTTAGAACAGGAAAGATAAATGGCACATGGCTCGTTTAGAAGCCTTTCTGGATCCAGGCCCAGAGTGGAAAGAACCTTGCTTTAAAGGTGTTTTTGATTACACTCTCAGGTTCATCCGTAAGCCTAATGTAATCACTGTGGGGTTCGGTACAGCAAGGTTAGGCTAGTCAAGGGGCATTTTATGTAGAAGGTGTAAAAATACAATTGAAGTACAAACCCAATTCCAAAAAAGTTGGGACACTGTACAAATTGTGAATAAAAACAGAAAGCAATGAAGTGGAAGTTTCAATATTTTATTCAGAATAGAATATACAGTAGATAACATAGCAAATGTTGAAAGTGAGACATTTTGAAATGTCATGGCAAATTTTGGGTCATTTTGGATTTCATGAGAGCTACACATTCCAAAAAAAGTTGGGACAGGTAGCAATAAGAGGCCGGAAAAGTTAAATGTACATATAAGAATCAGCTGGAGGACCAATTTGCAACTTCCCTATGAGTATATTCACCTCATAGGGAAGGTGCTGCTGGTGTAATGGTATCATGCAAGATTCCCATTCTTGCGAACTGGGTTCAATTCCCAGGTGGCGCACGTGTGTTTCGTCCTTGTTTCAAGGGTATATGATAACATTGGACCGGTACAGAGATGATGAAATCCATGAAGCAGTCTTTTTTTAGGCCAGTGCTGGATTAAATGGTTAAGGATGTAGGTTATTGGGTTTCTGATCAGAAGATCAGGGGTTCGAGCCCCAGCACCCTGAAGTTGTCACCTCAACCCTGTCTGCTTCAGGGGTGCTGTATCCTGGCTGACCCTGTGCTCTGACCCAGCCTCCTACTGCATGTGGGATTTTAAAATATATATATATATATATATATTTTACTGTGCTGTTAGATACTGTACATGTAGTGTGGCTTAAGCTGGGGATGGAGCTATAGTCCAGACCAGATGATAGAAAAAAAGAGACTTAATTAAAGAATCTAGCAAGATCAATATTGCACGTGGCATTTTTTTTTCTACAGTAGCTTTAAAGTTGTATTTTTGCTGGGGGTGCAGAAGTATCTTTAAATATTCCAAATGGCACCTTTAACGTAACTGTCCACCCATTTAAAGGTTGACCAAGCTGAAAGGTGGCTGTTTATTTTTAGTATAGTGTGAGAAAAAAAGCAGAAGTAGATCTTGCGGTGGATATCTGTACCTCCCACCAGAGAACTGAGAAATTCTGCAGTATTTCTTTTTTTTTTTTTTTACTCTTCCTTCTATAGGAATTCTTTTGGAATGAAACTGTCACTACTGGAAACTTTTGCAGTGAGTTGCTGGTCTTCTAGATTTGTGAGCCCAACCGCAATAGTTCCTATCAGCACCAGGATATCCTTCTTTTAAACCTCTCATTATATCTACTTCCTTTTTTCAGTCTCTGGTTTGTCTCCAGCTTCTTGTACTCCTCCATGTAGATGGTACCTTGGGGATACCGTACCTTTAGGGCTGTCACATCTGGATATGCATACTGTACGGCGCCTGTTCTTATTATTTATGGTAAATACATGCATTTGGGGGATCGCTCCGATTCTTAAAGTGTGATTTCCTTGCAGATGTTACTGCATTTGATACTTCGCCATGTGGTAAAGCCTTTAGGTGTGTATTGTTCCTGCGTACATACTGCACACTGCTGCTATGGGTTGGGTGTGGAGTCTACATCCTTGGTCTGGTCTGATATGATAAACCCCGACTGTGATTAAGTTACTTCTAAAGTTCAGACTTTATTCTATTATATAGAGCTATGACGTAATCCCAGCCATTTCCGGCAAGTGCAGGGATTTTTCTGTCAGCTGACCCTTGTTATCTGTGGTGCATTCCTTACAGGGGCTTATCTAGGAACGGCAATCTATTCTATTCCTACTGTATATTATGCACATTTATTCAACATTATCTTCCTTTTAGGTGAAGGGTATAATACATAATAATAATAATAATAATAATAATAATAATATACATAATATTCTAATGTAGAATATGCTCATGGTCCACTTTCCTAGAAACACTCATATGTGCATGTTCACCATTTTTTATTTTCAAATTATTTCTTTCTTTCTTTCTTTTTGGTCCATCCACGTGCCATCCAGCACATCAGGCAAAATATACTCCCCACCCTGGAGATATACAGTGGGGGAAATAAGTATTTGATCCCCTACAGATTTTCTAAGTTTGCCCACTTACAAAGAAATGAAGGGTC
>JAQQZT010000017.1:13656087-13675417 GCA_030068275.1 Clarias platycephalus
AGAGGTTAAAGATCCATTTTCTCTCTCTGCTCAAGGCTCAGCCTGCTCTTTGTGTCTGTGTGCGCGCGCGTCATTGGTCACCGTGCCACACACACACAGACCCCTCCTACTTTCAACTTCACAGACACACACACACACACACACACACTCTTTCTCTCTGCTCTATACAGAAACACTACTCTGTCACGATTCTTTTCAAAGATAAAGTGCAGGTTAATTTGTTTTATTTTTACGTTAAAGCAGTGATTCCGTTAGTGTGTTGCTCAATCGAGTGTCATTAGAGAGATTTCTGTGTAAGGGTAACTGTGTAAGACAAGAAGGGGGAGAGGGGAGTTTACTTTACATTCACACACGCGCACACACACACAAAGCGCCTGCGCGCACAAACGGAAACACTTATCTGTCGGGATGTATTTTTACTTTTCTTTTTAAATGTAAAGTGCAGGTTAATTTGTTTTATTTTTACGTTATATTTTGTGTTAATTATTTTTATGTATTTATTTTATTGGGCTGTGGAACAAATAAATTAAGTTTCCATTATTGCTTATGGGAAAATTCGATTTGGTTTACGATTGTTCTGAAATATGAGCACATGAAATAGAACAAATTATGCTCGTAGTCCAAGGTTCCACTGTATACGATTATTACACTTATTCCTAGTCACACAATACTAAAATTGCAAGTCAGAAAATGTCTTGTTCTACTGGCACAACAATTTGGCACAGGTTCTACACCGTATGCCGTTCCCGATGCAACTGTCTCATCTTATCCGGCCTTGAGACGGACACTGCCACCAATGCCCGTTAACATTTGACTAGAAATAGGTTTAATAATCTTGTTTGGTTTGCTGTAAACTTATTTTAAGAAATTATAGCTAGGTTTGGCTTGATTTCTTTGCAGTATGGTTTAATGACATAAAGTTTGGACATGTTTTTACACGTTTTTGTAATCTTTCCAGGTCCCAGACAGGGCCACAGAGACCTCCAGGCAGACAGGATCCCATGGCAACAACCCCAGGTTTCAAGCAGGATGACTTTCTGAGTGGGAGTTCAACCGCTCAAATCCAAAATAAAACTCTGGCTGCCAGGCAACCCGTGAAGCAGCAGTCATTTAGCCGAATCGTCAATCCACCCAGAGGTTCTTTCGCCCCTTCAGCTCCCGCAGCATGCAGTCAGAGACCAGCAGCTCAGACTCAGAGCTCCCAGTGGAAGATCAAATCTGGTGGACTTGGGAGGGTAACGTGGGTTGAGGACACTTTTAATACTTCAGGAAACGAGAGCCGTGTACAGCAGCAGGTAAATTACTCAACCGAATCAGTGCAACACGAGGGTTAGTCGAGCTGTTTTAATAGAAAGTTTTTTTTTTTTCTTTTCTTTTTTTGTCTGTGAGTTACATCAACATAAGGGCAAAGAAAGCTAAAACATATTGTCAATTGAGTCATTTAAGCTAATGCAAACAGACATGCCTTTAATAACTTTTATTACTGTATTTCATTTGGTCATTAGGATTGTAAGTAATTGATTCATACATTGATTTATTAATAAATCTCTCCTGACTGACTCGATAATTTGTACACTTGAAAGCTCATTTAATTTTGGACGTGATATGTTTGCACAAAACGAATAATTTTCATCGTTTGAAATCGCAGCCAAAGCTTTGGGTCTTTACAAGGCCTGGAAACAGGAAGTCGAACGTTATCAATTTTGATGATTAGTTGATTAGCACTACTACAAATGATTCAGTATCAAGTCACACCAGACTTTTGTCTTACTGTTTTTGTTTAAGGATGTTTTTTTCATTCTGTTGCACAATTTTGTATTTTGCCTCTGATGTGGGTTGAAAATCAGGTGTGATCCAAAACCTTCCTGCCATATTTTCACCACTTACAGGAAAAAGCACCGCCCAGGAAATCTCTGCGAATCCTCACCGCTGTTATAGAGGGCATGAAGCACTGGAGCCAGTTCAAGAACAAAGTTCCTATGATGTTTGAGATTTTTGGCGAGTCTCACCATATTCTCACATACCACTGTTACAATATGACATTACCACAAATGTTTTTTTAAAATTATTATTTCAAATGTGTCTTCGTTATTTTTCCCTTTTTTTTTGTTCCAGCCATTCTCGATTCTGCAGTTACTGTAGGAAAATTTGGTGCCAAGAACTTCTTAATGAGGGACAGAAACGATACGGTGCCATGTGTCTACTATGAAAACGTAAGTACAGTTTCTCCAGGTTTAAAGACTGAACAACACCTTTCCGTCTATATCACTTCAAGGTTCAAGTTGTATTGTGATATACACAGTAAAGAAACATGTTCCACCCCGTACAATGAAATTATTTTTTTTGAATGCCACGAAAAAACAAACAAATAAATAAATAAAATTAAATAATTATAGGTATAAAAAGGAATATATTAAACATAGTTTTAAAAGCAGTAGGGAAAAAAAAAAAAAATAGTCAGGGTCAGGACCTGCTGTTTTAAATTATATCTAGAAGGAGTACATGATCAAGGTTGAATGACTGTGTTTGCTCTTTTTTATTTTGCAGAATGCATTTTAGATTTCTTCCTCGGCCGACGGCTGCAATAAATCAATGTGAAATTATGACAGATATTTTAGTTTTAAGCTGCGCAGCAAACAAATATCTGGGCAATACATCTAAGCTGGATTCACAGATGAATCAGTTAATTTAGCACACCTGTCTGCAGTGTTGTAACGCGTTGGAGTACTTGGAATACTGCCATTTAAGTACTCAGTTATTTAGTTACTTTTTCAGAAATGTAATCCGTTATTCAGACAATTTATGTAATCCATAAGCCAGACAGCAGTCATTCCCAAACCGTTAGTGTGTGTGTGTGTGTGTGTGTGTGTGTGTGTGTGTGTGTGAAAGTCGTCCTACAAGCCCCGCCCCCGATAACCTGCCCCCCTCTGTTATTCCTGCTGTTATACCCTTATCTCACCTATGCGGTTTGACTATGCGAGGACCAACGCACGTAAACATAGAAACCTAATCACAGCGCCAAAACTCGCGGTGAATCATGATGAACCATACTTACGGCCACCGCGCGAAACCGCGTAGGTGAGATAGGGGTATTAGTAGGTAACAGATTATGGGCCAAACTTCGCTGAGTGATGACGGTAGAATAATTATAAAGGTCTTGACTAAAACAACATGCATGAGGAATCACAAAGGAGTTTTTATTTTCTGCAATGGAAAAGTACTCGAACTAGTTACTGTAATGTATACCTTTTAATGTAATGTAATTCGTTAACTTTAAAATGTAACGTTCCCCAACACTGCCTGTCTATAACCTTTAAGCAAATACATGTGCATATGTTTCCTTTTGTATCGTTTAAAGGATCAGGTACTGCCCAGGCTGATCCGAGGTCAGGTGCATCGCTGCGTTGGGAATTACGACCGACAGAAAAACGTTTTTACCTGCGTGTCAGTGCGGGCAGCGTCGCTGTCAGAGCAGAGAAATGCTCAAGAAGCCGTGAGAGCATCAGATGCCGAGATGAGAAGCGAGGTCCTGACGCTTTCTGAAATGTGACGGGATACATGCAGAGCTGGAAAGTTTTATAGTTTCAAAGATGTTTCATTTTCACTGAAGTTTTGTTCAGACACGAACCATAATTGTACAAAGCAGTGTTGATAAACCAGTTTTACCATTAAACTAATGGCTTTTCTTTCCAGTTTGAACATTTTGTTCTTCTTTTTCTGTTATCAACATGCTTAATGAAGTTCAGGACACAAAGTCGGGTTTCTTTGTTAATGAAACATTTTATTGCAAAGAGAAAAACACACAACAGCAAGTCTTGTTAAGGGTCAGGAGAAACAAACACTAATCAGTTATGAGGTAATATCTCAAAATAGATCTTTCAAAAGGGGATCAACCTTTTTTTTTAAGCATGAACAGCCATCTTCAATAATTATTTACAGCCAAAATCACACAGCAAAAACTAAAATACAACTGATTTACAGAATTCAGAGGTCAGACCTCACGCACATTAATTATTATCATTACAGACGAAAGGAATCACTGTACCGAAGGTTATCACAATGACGGCGTCATGTGGGAACGTTTGTCTGAGCGCAAACGTCTCTCTCTATCCTCATTGGTGCTTTCAAAAGTTATACACTCGCTCACAGTTTGGGATAAAATTTGTTCAGGTGGCTTTGTTTAGAGCCAAACGCCACTGCATGCTTAATCACGATAATAAAAGGAAAAGTAGAAAGTCTTAAGAGCTGAAGAGTGAATATAGTCATTTAGCAATTCTGAGAACAAATCACACAAAAAGGTAACGAGCAGAAACGCAAAATAAAGGGTCAAGTTCAGGTTGTTAAGCATCTCATTTTTGTGCTGTATTGCTCTTATTATAGTCTCCTTTTTTTGTCAGTTAAATGCATCATTGAGAATAACTGACTAATAACTCTTGTCCTAAAATGACATTGGTGCTCCCTCAGTCATCCCCATTAAATTTTTTTTCTTTTTTTTTCTTTCTTCCTTTTAGTCCCCTTGTAAATTTTGTGTACAGCTTTGTGTGAATTTGCTAGAGTTACCATCTGGACGACTTACAACCAAAACAATCCCTGTTGCATTTATAGCAAACCAAGACACTCACAGAAATGCACAACACAGGGGGAGGAACCAAAAAAAACCAAAAAAAAACTAGGAAGCATTTACAAAACTACAGTTTTAGCAGAAGTAACCTGATCAAAGGTATTGAAGTCTTTTTAGTCATGGTTTAAAAAAAAAAAGGCACACGTCGGTTAGGGCAGAAAACAGTTTTGTTTTGTTTTTTTGTATTGTCTCTGTGTTGACTTTGTGTGCACTAATGGAAAAAAAAAACAAGAAAAAAAAAACAAATGCAACACTGATTGGACTGGGATCTTAGCCCTTCCCCATTTAAACAGCAATAATAAAGGCATGATAAGAACAGGAACGTAGTAGGAGTCATCGCACTGTAGTGTTTTTTAGTGTTTCAGATTCCTGCGGAAGGATCTGATTAGCGTCCGATGTTGTGATTCGCGACGTCTCGAAGGTGCTCCCTGAAGTGAAAGAGTCAGGAGAGAGAGACAGTCCAGATTTATCTACCAGATGCTCAGCCGTCCTGCCCGAGTGCTAAAAGTGTATCAACAGCCAAAACTCAGTAGTCTTGCTTACGCTAATCATCCTCTTGTCCTTACACATCATCGACATGACTTTCAAGGCTTTCAACCACTTTTCATGCAAAAAGTGTTGCATTTGTTTGTTTTTTTACTTCCTCCGCATCAATAAATGTTTTTGATTATGTAGTATTTTATCTTTGCCTTTCTCCTGATCTTGTATAATCCTGAATTTTCAGTTTGACAAAACGTCCAAGGCTTTTAATATTTCTTCTCAAACTCATAGAAAGTGAGGGCACACAGAGAAACACAGGTTTTAGTTTTCAAAATTACAACACACGTTTAGTGGTGAAAATGTCAGTGCTTTTGTTGGCTTTTTTTTTCTTTTTTTCATTAAGTGGTCACAAGTCTCATCTACAATGTTATCGCTGCTGTTTGGATGTTCATTGACCAGTCACAGCACAGGTTCAAAAGCAACAATACATGTTTGAAAAAACAAAACAAGCAAAAAATCCCATCAGATTGTGTTTTTTTTTTTTTTAAGAAAAGGTTTTTCTGCTTAGCCTGTTAGCCACAGTGTTGGTTGTTACTGGATAAATATATGGCAGATTTTTCCGAACCCTTTCAGATTTCCATCGGGATCATAAATCCAAAGTCTGATCCATAGGAAAGATGAAAACATCCAAGAACAGAATTTTCCTTCTCTCCTATGTAATTGGTCTTGGTTAGTTGAACATTATTTGATGTTGCATGCCAGATTTCTGAGTTTCTTGCTTTCCTCTTGATGTTTGGAATAATCCCTGATGTTTGGGAGAAAAGTCCTCCTTGTCTTCTCGCATTCTTTGCATCCAGATGTGTACTGTATTAGGTAGAACTAGAATGTTTGATTTACCATCAACATAGGTTCCTCTGCTGTTCTTTCAATGTTGCCTTTCCAATGCGTTAAATTGTGATTCATTTCATGTGATTAAAAGCATAAATTAGTCTGCAGTGAGAAAAAAATTAAAAGAATTTCCAGAAATTTGCATGTCAGAAAAAAACACCATGAGGGATGCCGATAAAAGGAAGTAGCTTTTCAGATGAAGGAAGACAACGCAGCACATTACACAATGAACACAATGGCTTCTCCGGGCACAGTTATTCCAAAGTGGCAACATTATCGTTGTTGACCAGGAGAAAGAATGGGGCGATACAGATCTTTACAGCTCAGTGAAGAGACGATGGGCATGGTAGGGGGCGGGTTTATAAAAGTGTGGGTAGTGGGGTGGGCAGGAGGTGCTCTTTTGGGGCGTACTTGGCAAAGAAGGGTAAAAACAGGGTGAGCATGACACCAACAATAGCCAGCATGTAGCCCCAGCCTATCTGGCACTCGCCGGAGTAGTAGATGTTTGAATTTCCACAGAAGGATTTGACCAAGTTGGAGTTTAGGCCAAAGGGGTAAACCAGCAAACCGGATGCCATGATGAACACTGGAGAGAGAGAGAGAAAGAAAGAAAGGGGAAGAGAGTTAGTTCTCAGTTGGTATTAATACAATAAGTAATGCAGTGTTTTTGTTTTCCACATATTCAACTGAACAAAAAAAGTGTCTGCAGATGCCAGTGTGTTTTACTTTGTGATATCATAGTCTTGTTTTTTTTTTTTATAATTTGTATTTTCTATTTTGTCTTATTTCTGCACCATTCTTTCCAAGCAAGAGCGAACCAAATCTGTAAATTGAGTAACACATTTTGGTTGCATATTACAGTAGCGTAGAGACATTCCAGGAGAATTCCTATCGAACTCTCAGAAGCTGTGATACATTGCAATGCATACTGTAGTTTCAGTAAAAGAGTTCTTTGGGTGCGAGTTAAGTCTGGTGTTCATAGGACACAGTGGCCAAATTTAGTGACAACGCAGTTACTGTAATGATAAACTTTTTATCAATTATTTTCTTTTTTTTTTTTCATTCAAGCTCATTATGAGCGCTGTCTAAAAGCTCATCTAAAAGTCCCAACCGGGAGAACAGCATATGATGACACAAACTCATCGGACAACTATTTGGGAAAGATAAAAGTGAACTTGGTAATGGGAAAAGAGTATAGTCATTACTTTAAGCTCATACTGTTTGTGTTTATGTAAGTCCCATTTTCTGCATGAAGCCCAGCTTGCTCTGATTAACGATGCAGGCAGAATGAAGGACGTTTCTTTAATCATACTGTATGTCTATAATCAGAGAGTCATCACTGTATAATAAGGAACATCAGCTCAAACATTCCGGCTTAAGGTGTATCCTTTTCAAAAAGCTAAGAATGAGCTATGGAGTGACGTATTATATAAAAAAAAAGATGTGTGAATATGTTTTTGGAGGTGGCATATGGCTGTGTATCTCTAACACCACTGATTTCGTGAGAGACCTGTTCATTATGCCTGTTAGTGCTTAACTATAAAAGCTCTTCGCCTCATCTACGGGTCAAAAACAGTTAATTCAGAAACTAATAACTGTAGCAGCGCCCTGTTTCCTCTGGGTGGCAGTAGAGCACTTGCACATTAGCACAAGAGTGTAATTTGAGTCAACAGTTTGCGGTCACAGAGTAATATACCTCCCTCAATGTAACTATGGCTTCTGTCCAGTTACACAAGGGAAAATGTCCAGCAGACCTCACACACACACATGCTCAGAGAAAACATTGGCAAGCGGAGGGACAAAATCAAATTTCATAGCCACTGGTTAGAAAGCAGACCTTTAAACAAGGGAGGTAAACATTTCATAATGAAGTGAAACTCTTTGGAAGACGGAGCCACAGGATGATCGGTTTTCTGTAAAAATTTTTGGTTTGTCCTCAGTTAAGCTGTGGAAGCCTCTCGCCCTCTGCCACACGTCAAAAGGTTCTTAAGCAGACTAGATCCACTTACAACCATAGACTGTAGAACTGTGGAGACAAATAACTTCAGCAGTGATATATCTTCAGGGATTATACCGAACAAATTTGCAAATTGTCTTTGGTTTCTGCGTTTCTATTACTCAATGCAGACATTTGTACTGAGATGTTACATTTCTCAAAATCGAGCATGCAGTTTTTACGTCTTACTTTCAGTAGTCATGGTCAAGAGTGCATTCATGACTGATGCTAATTCCCTTCATATAAAAGTTTTTTTTTACGAAATCTGGCCCGGTCTCTCTGTTAATATAAAAAGCCCGGCAGAGTTCATTGCTCTGCAGATGGCCCAGTGTTTATCCGTAGGGGTCTGCTAGTTCAAAGCCTTCCTGCTAAAACTCTTCACTGTCAGACTGCTGTTTAGCAAGAAATCCAGCAGAAGACTCCTTTATGCACCTTCTTCCCCAAACAAGGCCGACCGCCTTCTGTCCAAATCTGTAAATTCAGAAACCGGTTCTGGCTGCATCCCAACACCAGTCTATTCAAAACCTCAATGCGACGTGCAGAAGGAATGAAAGCAGAATGTTGTTTATACTGTTTGTCTGAATTCGTGATTAAATGGTCTGAATTATGAAACGCAGAAAATCAGCACAAACATGGAAGCTGTCCTACAGATACCAAGAGAAGCAGAGATTTGTCACAGTGTAAGGGACTCAGCTCAGAAGTCTGCACATGTTCAAGAAGTCTGGATCAGATAAAGAATGAGTCCAACAGCTCAAGTGTGTGTGTGTGTGAGTGTGTGAGTGAATCTAGCGGTTCGTTTTATCCAACCTGTTAAGAGTCCTGGTTCACAGTAAGGTCCCACTGTGCAGCATTGATACTCCACTTTATCAGGACCACCCTGGGATCAGCGCCGCGTGGCTTAAAGACTTAAAGAGCTTAAAGCAGTCCGAGTGAATTCTAGTCAAACCTCAAATCGTCAAAGTGTCTTTGGGTGGGTGGAAATCCCAAGCATGTCCCTTATGTAGAGTCTAGAGTCTGGGCTAGGAAGAAATCAACCCCAGCATCTAGTACTGGTTGTTCTCCAGTTGTGACTCAGTGGTTAAGGCATTGGACTACGGTTCGGAAGATCCCATGTTCAATTCCCACGACCACCAAGTTTGCCACCTTGAGCAAGGCCCTTAACCCTCAACTGCTGAGATGAATAACGAGATGCTCTGGATAAGGGTGTCTGCCAAACGCATAAATTAAATACAAGCCATTTGTTACCAGGAAATACTCTATGCCTTTATTTGAGAGGGAGGGCTTATCTTACAGGAACTAGTACTGTACATTTATACCAGCTTGCTCTGGTGCTACCACATACTGTATACTTCATATCCATCTTTTTGAATATAAAGATGCCAGCTTTATTATATCCCCAGTATAGGCAGAGTTTAAAAACACTATAGACTTCAGGAGCAGAACTGGCTCAGACGCACTGTGCTTTCGTTTGATTTTCTAGGTTTAAATCTAACCACTTATTCCGTGTAGTCGATAAAAATGTTGTGTGCCGATTTTCATCACTTCGTTTCCTTGCTAGCTTGTTAAGTAGCATGGCTGCAAAAATTTACGAGTATAACCCGCCAGTCCAAGGGCAATGGACCAGAAATAAACTCCAGATTGCCTGATTATGTTTCAAAGATGCTCCCGTTTCATCCAACTTCCCTTTTTTCTGTGTAAGTAGGCACTTACAGTAAGTGACATAGTCAACACACGCTTACTAGTCAGAAGGCTGAAGACATAATAGAAAGGTCAGCTACATTTATGGCATTTGGCGGACACCCATATCCAGAGCGACTTGCATTATACACATCTGAGCAGGTGAGTGTTAAGGGGCTTGATCAAGGTCCAAAACAGTGACGATTTGGTTGTGTTGATAGGGTTTGAACCTGGAACCTTCCAGTCAGTAGTCTACCTTAACCCCCGCCCCCTCGGTCGGTTTGTGGGTGGAAGAATTAGAGCACTGACTATGGGGCGGTTCAAGCAATCAGCCATGCAAAGTGGTTTAGTTGTAAATGTGAATGTTCAGCCAGATTGTACCTGTCCGCGTTCAATACCTAGGATTTCATCTGAGTCGATGCTAAACGCAGTAATACCGAGCAGCAAAAAGCTCATTTCTTGCATGGGAGGGTTGGTTAATCGAACATGCATAAGCCTATGGTGGCAGTTCGTGACGGGACGCAAATGGTACGAGGATGGGATTCACTGGATGGTGTAATAACTCCGCAGACCTGCCTGTGTGACGGAGCTCATTGCGGTTTAACCGTATCCCTGATCAGTCCACTATCGACTTCAACCCGATCGGTTTCCCATCGCATCTCGTTAAGCCATGCGAACGTTCATGGTCACCGCGAAAAGAAATGCTTTGATGCAGGAGGAGGAAAAAAAAGATCTTTCCATTTTTGTTTCGTCAGTCATGCTGTGTTGTCAAGTGGCTGTTTGTGTTTCAGTTCAACAGTTCGCTTCAGAGCCAAATTCCATTAAGTCTGACGTCTCCATTCTGTTACCTGTGACTTTCCAAACGATCCACAGGTTTCCTTGTTATTTCTGCTCCACTTCCCACAGATTTCTACTGTACAATCCAATACCACCACTAATACAGTGGAGAGAAGGGGGGAAAAAAAAACATCATTACAAGATGATAAAAATAGCCTTCCACACAATCCTAAAGGGATTTTTTCCCCCCTATGAGACAGCAGCAGGACTAAAAGAGAGAGAGAGACACTTACGTGGAGGTAGAGTACTAACATTATGGCTTATTGCTTATGGAAATGCAGTTAAAATGCGATTACAGTGGGGATAAAGAGTTGTACGCACCATAGCCGCAGGGCGGTAAAGCACACTGATGGCTTGCTCTTGGATTTCGCCTCCTAGCTATTCGTTCCGTCATGCGTTGCAGGACATGGAGCAATGCATATGTCTAAGAGGGGGTTGTTTCAGACGGTTATTGCACATCTTTAGCAATCGGAGGAACTCGTAATAGAAGGTTAGATGATTCGGAGAACGAGGTTCAAACCCCTAAACCGTGGTCAATGCTACCCTTCCACACCCTTTGAAATGACTGTGCTGCTACTTCTACATAAACACCACGCGTTATGAATCAACAATTTCAACAATCAATCCTTGCGCTCACACACGCGAATCAATATTTCACAGGACGAGTCCAACAGCTTGCCCTTACACTTGCGTGGGTGTTGAAGCTCTAGCGCGGTTGTCTGATTAAATACTTCACAAGCTTAGTAAGCAAGAGGGTAATGAGGTTTAATTAGCAGCCAGGAACCCGTTTGCCCCCTCCTCTCCAGCTTCTCTGTGAGCCTCTGATCTCTCCACACACACACACACACACACGAGAGTGCTGACTTTTTTCAGACTTTTTTAACACTGTCTGTATTAGGCATGGGGAAAAAAAACATTGTATGATAACCCGATAACCCCATTTCACAGTTTTTCGTATCTACTGACAAATTCCTATTAAAAAACATAACATTGTTTGATCCTGGTAGGAAAGTGCGAGTATTAAACAGGTTGAGTGAAAAGTGTTAGAATCCAATTTGAACCTGACTTCATCAAAATAATGTTGATGTTTCTTTCGCTTCATTTTTTGTTGTTGTTGCTGTCACCGGTTTTACAGTGACAGCAACAACTGATGGCTGATGGCTGATGAACTGATCAGATACATGTTTACTCATTGCTATCTCATTACACCTTGCCCAAGTTTCCGAAAGTAGCATCTTGGTGTGATTTGAACCAGGGACCTTCTGAACAGTAGTCGATTGCATTATCCGCCGAGCTAGGCCTGTTTGGTGTTATTAAACCGATGCAAATCCAGAGTGGAGGGTTCTATTCCCCTCTCGGATCTGTGTGTGTTTTCTTCCCATGCTTGGTGGGTTTCCTCCGGATACTCCGGTTTCCTTCCACTGTCCGAAAACAATTTGCAGATTAGGTTGATTGGGATTCCAAAACTACCATGTGTGTGTGTGCACGGTAATGGCCTCCCAAAACCACACTTTCACAATTTGTGTCCTGGAATTTGGCCGTGCCATCCGGGACGAAGAACTCCATACTGTAGATATGATAACCTAGTCATTCAGGTCGTCAGCTGACTTAATTTTATTGCCATATAACATTGCTGAGTTTAGACCTGACCAACTGAAGCAACTCCGGATCAGAACACTGCCTCCAGAGCCTTGTACAGTGGCCGCTATGCCCTTCTTATCCTGATGCCCCCATCGCGCTGCAATAGGACGTCGGACCCTAAAGACTGTGGCTGGCTTTGCAGGATGTTCAGTAAAACTAAGCAGTTAATTTCTTTACTAAAACTGCACAACCTGTACCTCATCACACCCATTATTGACTCTGTTTCATTAATTATGTTTACTGCTTTTTATAGCATTTTTTTAATTGTAGAGGACATCCTTGCTTTGCAGCAGTTATTAGCATGTCCTTACGACCTTTGCACATGAAGTACACTTTAAAAAAAACACTGTTCCTTAGTATTAACAAATTAAAGAATCGAACTATGGAAATGCTAGAGCTGCGTCAAATTCACACTTGAGAGACTCGAACAGAACCGCAGAGAAACGGAGAGAGTAATTCCATTATTTTCTCTCAGGTGTGAAGAGCAGCAATTTGGAAGCTGATATTCTGCTGCAGCGGTGTGCATCAAGTGTGTGATGACGTGGCATCGGAGCATGAAAGTGAAGCACGGCGCTTGGCTCCATCTTAACAAGCGCATGCGAAAATCTCGTACAAAACACACTTGGCAAGGGTGCAGGTGGAATTCCCGGCCTGATTATGAGGGCGCGTATGATAAACAACCAGTGGCTTGTTACTGCTTTAGGATGTGGGTGTTTGGCTACGCATGTGTGTGTGTGTGTGTGTGTACGCATGTGTCTCCCTCGTTCAGAGATGGCAAAGTGACAGTGAATCTCCTAATCAAACTGTATTTGGCCAGCTTGTCTTTAACAGAGCAGCAGCTGCGAGTTGTTTGCAAAACTACATTACCCACGATTCCCAGGGCGGCCGTGAAAACAGTAGCACGGCGACCTGATTTAGCGGCCTGTCGAGAAACCGTTGGCGGGAAGGCTAACTGTTCCGTAATGAAGCTGGAGTTGATTAGACCGCCGCTGATCAAGTCCAAGGTTCTTTGCCCAGTGCTTCACTCCAGATAATGACTTCATTAGACCAGTTCATCCGGTCATGAAGATTACAGACCCTGAGTCTCCATTCAAATTGGATTACAATTCGAATACACGTTAGCGCTGGACAGAGACAATGGAACGGGAAGAAAGACCAGTGCGGTGATGATTACCTTCCTGGCTTGTCATAACACGCCCAAATCAGTTCGCAATCACTGTCTGGATGATTACAGTCTCTGATGTCCTTTAGATGTTACCCACAATTCTCAAGGAGGCACGCATGCTGGCCTGCATCCTAACTCACACGCATACACGCGCCCTGAGACATGAGAGGTAACTCAGTGGAGGGCTCTAGAAAGAAAAAAAAAAAGCAGAGGCATTTGAATAGCAGGACAGATGTTGTGGCGCTTATCTCGTGTAACCTGTGAGCCTGATCTGAGACCAGCAGACCTGCCCACACAAAGACAGCACGCAAACACACAACACACACACACACACACACACACACACACACACACACACACACACACACACACACACACACAGAGGGAGCTAGTAGGGAATACAGAAAATCAGAGCTTTGTGATGACTCTAATACTTTCAGCTTGTTGTCCTGCAGGAAGAACGAGTTTTAATTGTCTGGCGAATGTCTTAAGGCTTTGCTTCGATAATTCGAGATAATCCTTATTTCTCACGATGTCTTCTGTTGTCTTTCTTCTTCTTCTTTTTTTTTTTTAAGAGCCCTCCAAGTTGATGGTGCTGCTGCCACCCCCACGATTTGACAATTGCTGTTGACTGACGTTCTTCAGGTTAAAAGCCTCCTGCCTTTTTCTCCGTTGATCATTATGGGCAACGAACAAAAGGAAAGGTCTCCATTGTGACCACAAATTGCAAACCTCAGCCAGTATTTATTTATTTATTTATTTATTTATTTTAAATTCCTCTAGGCTCTTCTTATTTATTCAACAGCCTTTCAGGCCATGGTGATGTACGACTCTCTCAATGGTAGATCTGGTACCTTCTCTTTGTTCTTCGCTGCACTTGTTGATGGACATTCAGTCTTTGGAAGCGTCTAATTCGTGTACGCGCATACAACCTAATAAACGTAAACAGCAAACTTTTAAAATCGACCACACTGACCAAAAGAGCACAAGATACAAATGCTCCAAGGCCACACAGAGAAAATAAAATAATCCAATATCTATAAAACTCCTATAAATCTTTATTTGTGCACAGAGCCCTTTTTTTTTTTTTGTCAGTGATGAAACGTGTTGACATACAGCAAATGCTGAGGGGCCTCCAGAAATGTTGTATAATTACAGCCTCGCCCATGGAGTCGTACATCAAACTGGCTTTTGTTATCGGTGGCCAAGCACGCTGTTTTTTTTTTTCTTCCCCCTTTCGTTTGCCCCTCATTGCCTATCCACTTGATTAGTGAACAGATGCTTGGTACGCCGGAACGACAAGTGTCTTGGAGGGAAAATGCAAATGTGCTGTTAGAGTCATGAAAAGTGGTCAGGTTTATAAAAGAGATGAGATCAGAGGCTATGCTTTCTTTTTTTTCCTCCTAAAAATAAATAAATAAATAAATAAAGCTTTACCTATTTAGGTATAGGTGTGGCATCCTCCTCACAACTGTCCTTCACTTGTATTTGGTCAGTTGACAGAAACTTGTCTAGCAGCACTTTGCTCACTTACTGTACACTATAGCCTAGGACAGGATTTTCACTGGCTTGTAAATAAGGGAATGAAACACATATAGACATGCAGTTAGAGGAGAATAATAGTCAATGATGAGTTAATGTGATGCGGCTTGACAAACAGCTTAATCTCTCTGAAGTAACCGTAATAAAAGTCGGCATTTCAGAAAGGGCTGATTATTGGGCTGCGTCAAGCGAACAACTAAGGATATTCGAAATCACTGGAACTGGGTCAAGCATCCTTCAACACCCGGAAGGGTAGTGCTGAACCGTCAACTTTGCGGAAGAGATGTGGTTGGAAACTAAATCATAGAGAGATCACTTAAACTCTTGGTGAAGTTGCTCAGGAACTTAAATAATAATAATTATAATAATAATAAAGTCAAAATAAAAGCACTTCCATACACACACACATACAGTGTGATGAGAACTCACAGGATTAGGACAGCTGTGAACACCACTTGATTATGAGACTAATCAGAAAAAAGTCTTGGATTTGCCAGAGAGCATAAATGTTGGGCTTTGGAGCGATGATTGAACCTATTCCAGAAGAAGGGAAGCACATGAAGCGTCATGCACAGCGGCCACTGTACAAGCCTCTGGAAGCAGTGTTATGATCTGGGGTTGCTTCATTTGAAAATGAAGTAAAAATTCTCGGCCTATCATCCGGAGATCGCGAGTTCGATTCCCCGGGTGATTATGTAACCTCTCGCAGTCGGAGGTCTAGAGAGAGCTGATTGGCCGAGCTCTCGCAGCCGGAGGTCTAGAGAGAGCTGATTGGCCGAGCTCTCGCAGCCGGAGGTCTAGAGAGAGCTGATTGGCCGAGCTCTCTCAGCGCGGAGGTCTAGAGAGAGCTGATTGGCCGAGCTCTCTCAGCGCGGAGGGATGAGAGGTACTTCGAAAAGATGCGGTCGGCTGGCGTCACGTGGTTCGGAGGAAGCACGTGATAGTCTTCAGCCCTTCCGAGTGAGTAGTAGCGTTAATGTGGGAGCCCCCTAGGAGGAATTGGATGCTACTAAATTAGGGAGAAAATCTGGGGCAAAAAAATGAAGTCAGCTGACGACCTGAATGTACTGAATGACCAGGTTATCACATCTGTGGAGTTTTTCTTCCCTGAAGGCCGTACTCCAGAAATCAATTTGTGGTGAAAAAGTGGTTCTAGGAGCATGAGGAATCATGACATGAACCTGATACCACATTGTGTGCTATAATCAAACCGACTTTCTTTTTTGCCCAGGCGGAGCAGATGTACACTTATTCTCGTTGCCCTTTCCACCGAGATACTGTCTAGGCTAAGTCCGCGTAATGGTAGTTGAAGATGTGGTGTTTCTACGATATTACTATGCATTGGCAGGGAGTTATTTCCATTTTTCTATTTCCTTAGAGGCGAGCCGGCTGACCCTCTCGCTCTCCCTCTCGCTGTGACACACACACTCTCTTTGACAGTCCTCCTTGACATATAAAGTAGTTTCTTCCACTGTATGGACGGGCCTGTACTGAGCAGTCTGTCGAATGTTAAATATCAACGAAACCGGATGTTAATATTTACAAGCTGTAACGTCACGACGTGATCTTTAAAAAAAAAAACACCCAAATAAATAGAGAGGGAGAGAAATGACATTCCGAATGAGTCTGAATCAATTTCGTCTAGCCACCGGATGTTGGAAATGACGAAATGCAAACAGGGGTATTCCAGAGTGGACCGCTACACCAACGCCACATGAGCTGACATTATAGATCTACGTCCACGTCTGTTAGACAAGACGTAATTAACCCCGCTAATGGGTTTCACATCACACTGATTAGCCGTACACACATCTCACAGTGCTACAGTGTATACTCTAGATATCCATTCCATATAATACGCGGTATTTATTGCATGGTTCTTCAAAATAAAATGTCAGCCTGTTTGCATTCCATGGGTAAATCCAGTTATATAGGTTAATCCAGAAATTATTTATTAAGCGGATTAACGTGTTAGCGTCGACAAGTGGGCCGGACAGGCGACCGCCCGGGGGTGGCGTTATTTTTGACTAATCTGTTTGCACCTGACAAATATGCTAAACACAGAAAGAAGAAGGAGAAGAACAACAACAAAAAAACATAATCGTGCTTGTGGGCGTCGATTTCACACACACACACACAAAAAAAAGTGTGTGACTCGATCGCAATAGCTTAAAAGAATTTTCCCGAGCGAGCTAGCAAACGCGTAAACGTGGCCGCAGGCTTGATTCATCGAGCTTCAGGAATCTATTTGTATGCATTAGCTCGGGTTAAATGATCGCACGCGTACGCGAATATGACAGAAGACGCACTACTGTTAAGCGGCTTTATGGTTCACTCGAGCGCCTCGCATTAATCTGGGTGTCACCGACGATCTATCACCTTAATTGCGTACGTTTCCATGTGGCCGTCCGCGGTTTTAATGCCGCTAATTCATTTAGATGTCAGAGGAAGCGCTCGTCCGTGCTAGCGTGAGAATCTAAACAAGGCACAAAAACGTTGCCGGTGCTGCGTTCGGCTTGAGGTTAAGTCGGAATAACAGACGTCTCAGCAGTTTACTGTATGCAGCGTAGACCTGTTAACACAACGTCGACTTCATAACAAAGTGTGTGTGTGTGTGTGTGTGTTGCGCAAGTAACAGCTCTGTGAAGGCGACCCATTTGCATTATATCCAACATGGCATCCATAATATAACAGCTGTGCGTACCTCTGTCTGTGGGTTAAAGCTCATAAAACCAGTGTTAGTGCCACTTCTATCTGTTTATACTGTGTGTGTGTGTGTGTGGTAAAAGTGTGTTTACCAGCTCCCTATTGGCTGATCTCAAGAGGACAAAATCTCTGTCAGGAAGACAAAGTAGTCACACCTGAGCATGGTAACTAGCACTGAGCTAGCATTCATCAGTCTGGAATAAATGTGTGTGTGTGTGTGTGTGTGTGTGTGTTTACACCAACATATCTGAACTTTCTCTCTGCTAAACAAACAAAGTGTGTCACAGTTTGTGATAATATATTTGTGTATATGAAAGCAGGTGGGACACGCGTGTATGTATATGAGCATGTACGCATGAATGCGTGTGTGAGTGTGTGTGAGTGTGTGTGTGGTGCCCAGAGTAATGAATTCCTGCAGGTTTCCAGCAGTGCTGCAGTAATGAAGACCAGCAGTAGCAAAAGTAATGGCCTTGGAATAAATGAAGCATTCATATGGTATGAATGAGACTTGATGTGGTGTGTGTGTGTGTGTGTGTGTGTGTGTGTGTGTGTGTGTGTGTGTGTGTGTGTTGGTGGAGGGATGTGTGTGTGGGATAGCTGCTAATTTATGTCAGGTCATCTATTGTCAGAGCTCCACACACAATGCCTGAGGAAATTAGAAAGACACCTTGCAGACCGGAACAGATAAAAACCATGTGAAGTCAGTTCTGAATGTGTGTGTGTGTGTGTGTGTGTGTGGGTGGGTGTGTGAGCTCTCTTTTCACCTTGTTTAGCTTCACTCATTCAGTGTTGTCAAAATAACAATAAAAAAAAAAAGCCTCATGCTTTGTTTTGTGTGTGTGTGTGTGTGTGTGTGTGTGTGTATGTGTGTGTGTGTGGGCGGACATGTTGGTATGTTTTTACTGTGTGGACGAGTACGGTCTCGGTCCTGGTGATTGTGTTCTAACAGGGATCACCCCGTTCAAAATAAATGTCAAATCCAACTCGCCTACACGTTTATTACTTTCTACTAACCACGGGTGCTTCTCCACAAGGGAGAGCAGACGGAAAGCACCGGAAAATAGCAAGGTTGATTCAAGTTGTGGCGGCTTTCCCACATTCCTGAAATGGTTCCTGAACTCCTGCGATCTCAAGATTGGACCAAATTGAAGGGTCTTTGTTAGGACCTTTCGCTTGATGTTTTAAAACATAGTTGCCGATTACAACATTGGTGCAGTTTGGTCGACTGTGTACAGGGTTCGTGTCTCTTCCTAATGGATCGCAGAGTTAAAGAATACACTGGATTCCTTGGTTAGGGGTGACCTGGACCTAGTAAAGAAAACATGTATTTGGGTGTCCAACCAACACTTCTCAAACTGAAAAAAGCTTAATGGATGAGTAGTGAAATGATTTGAATCAACAGGAAGAAGTCCAACTGCCATGACTCAATGTCCAGACTCGTACAAAGCGGGAGAAAATTGGATAAAATGGCTAAATGCAACACGTGCACTAAAGTACTAAATAAAACTCTTTACTAGATAATAAATCCCATCATGTGTACTAAACTAATTAACAGTACCCTTTATTAGATTATAACATATCCCACCATGTTCACTAAACTACTAAACAGTACACTTTATTAGATTATAATAAATCCCACCATGTGTACTAAACTACTAAACAGTACACTTTATTAGATTATAATAAATCCCACCATGTTCACTAAACTACTAAACAGTACCCTTTATTAGATTATAATAAATCCCATCATGTGTACTAAACTACTAAACAGTACACT
>JAQQZT010000017.1:13742428-13755890 GCA_030068275.1 Clarias platycephalus
TGTGTGTGTGTGTGTGTGTGTGTGTGTGTGTGTGTGTGTGCATCCAATTTCAGCTCAATGTCATGGATTGGACTGGATCGGGTCACTTAGTCTGAGAGTCAATAACAGATCGATGCGTGTGTGCGCGTGTGTGTATGTGTGTATGGGTGTGTGATGTTTCTATCAATTAGCTTTCAGTGGAGTGTTGAATTGTTTTCGGGCATGCAATGAACAAACGGTGTCTGTTCAAGCAGTTTGGAGGATCTCAATGTAGCAGATCACATTCAGGGTAAACTGGAGACATGTAAAACCAACCCATTTATCACGACCTCAAACCAGTTACATCAGACAAAAAAGGTCAATTAAAGCTTTAGCAGTTTACCAAACCATTACACCAAGTAAATGTATAGGTATAACCTAACACAACCATACAACCATAACATTAATGGCTCATCACCCACAATAAAATAAAATAAAAACAAGAATCCAAATAACAGACTGTAATCACACCACTTTATTGGTAATGGTACCTTTTTGTTTCTATAGAGCTTCACACCCAAACCGATCAAGAAAAGCGCTGATGAGCCATACTCTACCAGTTCATTTGTGGGCAGGCCACTCACACGAGAGTAATCTATCTGTGCGATGATGACGTATGTAGGTCATGGATTAATGGTTGCAAACTTTGTCCTCAGGTGTGTACGTGTGTGTGGAAATGTATCACGGCTTCACATCTTGGTGAGCGTCTGCAATAAAGCTGTTTACAAATCACCTGCTGTTGGGCCACTGCTGCAGAGCCTCGTCCGCGAGTCTCTCTGGAGCCCACGTGCTAGAGTGTCCTACTTCTTCATGTTGAAAACTCACCAAAACTCCAAGAGCAGGTGTATTGTAATAATAATAAAGAGCATTAACTGAGAGACTATTTGTTTTCAGTGAATCAGCCTAATTAAAAAAGGGTGAAAAGCATGAGCTGCACATTCTAGTATTATTCTGAAAATTAATTCAGTACATGAGAAGTACATGAAATACGATAAGAATGGACGTTGTTAATGGTGTGAACATCATTAATACGACCAATAGCTAATATAATATTATCATGACACTTACTGTAGGTGGCGATTCAATTTCTATTGGGATTCTTCAATTATTATGATTTTACAATTATCCCAATTCACTACATAGGATTAAAGAAGAATTGATGGGTAAAGACTTTTTAGAAATAGTTAAAAGGTTAAAGCTAAACCATAAGCAGTACTATTATTATTTCAGGTTAAAGCCCAAGTACATGTCTGTCTGTCTTTCTGTATGGCAGAACTCTCAGTCTAACTTATTACTACAAAGAAATAAAATTTTGTAAGGATGAGTATCTTACACCTTTTTTTAAGGTAAGTTGTACTTCTTTCATTGTCAGCCAAATACACTCCCTGTTTAAAATAGATAATTACTGTAACTCCTCACATAACGGTCCTTACATCGCTGCATTTTGATTTGAGCGCATAACACTGGGCTCTCAGTTCGGGTAGGCTGGGGAGATGTTTGTGTTTTATCTCATAGTGGCGCTTCACATTACCGCTTTTTCTTAGCACCATGGTTTCGGAACACATGAGACAAACTGTTTTTAAACTTCCCGCATTTAGAATCCAATCATCTTTGAAGGTTTAGTTTTCCTGCTGTACTTGCCTCTGTTTGGAGTATGCCATGCTGTGTCACCCGATCCTTTGTGTTTCATGTATTTACTATAAACTATCATGTTGATTGGCACTGGTGAGTGACGCGTATAGCCAAATAGGTAAAAAGCACTGTATAAGTGCTGGACGCTGTGCACAAAACTGCTCATGGCGTCCCTTTTATTCAACATTTTGATTCCATGAAGGAATGGCAAAGTTTTATTAAATTCTGTCCAGCCAGTTTTGTGTGGTGCTGGACGGACACAAAGATACACATACAGACAAACATATGGACATTTTTTCTGAAACTGCTTCCTGGTAAATGTATGTAAACATAAAGATATCCTTGAAAGAGCAAGTTCTGACCAATGTACAGTACAGACAAAACCTTTTTTCTTTTATTTATATAGATGGCTCATTTTACCAACTCAAATGCAAACATACAGTATATCATTTTATAAAAATGTTGTGGCAATACATTAATCGCCACACAAAAGAATCAGGATACGTAACCAAATCAATTTTCTCCCCATCACTAATGACTAAAATGCCTTTAAATTACAGACTTGTTTCCCTCTTTCCCATCTTTCCGTCCATCAACACATACAGTAAATCTGGTCTCCCTTGTGTATTTTGCTCCATAATAAGATTCCACCAGTCCAAACTAATCTCAATCACTTCTCCTACACCTTCAATCAGAAATAGGAATAAGAAATCTATTATCTCTGAACGGCTTGTTACAGGTGCTCTCGGCGCTGAAGTCCCAACTCAGCAGATCAAAAGAGAACATGACATCCCTTTAATCCACGATGTTATCTGGCTTAATTACGACATTCCTTCCAAACCCAGAAGCGATGAACCCCTGTCCATCACGCCCAATAATAAATACAGTGTTCGAATTACAGCTTGGTTGGAGTTCCTCGCTACAGGATTGCGTTGCGAAGCGCTGTCCCCCGTCCATGCTGACAGGCTAATCATCCTGTCATCATTAGAGTGTATGGAGCTCTTTCGAAATCGCCCCTGCTGTGGCAGGATTCGGTCCAAAGTGCTGACTGTTTGGACCTCCTCTAACTTCCCTGCAGCTGTAACTGAACGTACATGATGATTGTCTGTCTGGTCGTTTAGCGTTTAGTCATTAGCGAGCCTGTCAGAGTAAATCAGGGCCTGTTGGACTACAGGTGTCAAGATTAAAAATGGAGGATGATTCACAGACAAAAATACGGCAAAAAAAAATGCTAGGAAATTCTTGTATACAGAGATCAAGCAATCTCGAAAATAATAAGCATGTATGCCCTCACAACATATGCCAAACTGACGAAGAATGATTGTATGCTATAAATTTTATTCATTAGCTTTTATTTGTTATTTATGTTTACCGACCAATGATCTTGAGACTAAAACTTTTATGACGCTTTATTACACTATAATAAAAGCAACAACAGAAAGGAAATCATAACCTAGTAAATAATAAACTAACTGCCTTCCACCGGACATGACTGAAATTCAAAAGCATTCACACACAGTAGCGTCAAGTGTGGTTTTGCACCACTCTTTTGATCAATAGTATCAGAGTTTTTTACGTCAATATTTAACCACAAAAGGCACGGCTAAAGTTGAAAACAGTTAGCCAAACTAGTGTTCATTTCAGTAGTATTTCTGGGGCAAAACGTCAGGTCAGAGGCTTGCGAAAACGAAACTAGAAAACAATACATCACGCCTGACTTCAACATTTTCGCTGAATCCCCGAACAGGAAAGATGAAGAGACGGCGAGGAGGATGAAAGCATCTGCCTCCTTGTGCTCCATTATTTATAGAGGCTGAGACTCAAACCATTGCTAGCATCTTGGCTAAGTGCGCCTTCTGTTAGGTTGAAATACAGGTCTCCTGAGAGAGAAACTCAAATCACAGCGACCGAACAGACTGAGGTCGCATTACAGCTAGCATCATGGCTCAGAGTTCACAAAAAAAAAAAGGCTTTCAAACGGAGGAGCTCAGATCATAGTAACTGGGAAATAAAAACGTGCTCTGTTTCTAAATGTCATGGCCGAGACATGCTAAATAGCTGTCCGTATTTAACATGCAAGAATTGCTAGCATTGTGTGTACTAGCTCAAAAAAAAGCTCCAAAGGCATCGAAACATCCATGAAAAATTCTCTGTATAACGTGACCTACTACAGTATAGTGTTGTCTGATGAATTTGTCGCATTGCAGCTGTATGAGTTACGGCATGCTCCAAAATTTTATATTTGAATCCGCAAAAATTTCCGTGTGGTCCTACGTAGATATTTGGAATGTATGTTTGAATTCCTGCTTGTTTCTACCAGGCATAGTAGATAAAGGCAACCGGGGTGGCATCTGCTCTGTGGCAGGCTTAAAAATGTGTGCTAATTAACCGCTAATTAGCCTATTAGGTAGCAATCTATGAACTAGGGACTAAACAGGCGACCAAAGCATAATGTTATCTTTCTTTGTTTTTCTTTTTAATGCATGATTTATGAATAATGTCCCAAATTACAACAACCGTTACTTTTCAGACTGAAATCTGTTAAGGACGCTAGGGTTGGTTATATACTTCTCGTAGAATCAGAATCAGAATCAGAAAGAGTTTTATTGCCAAGTACGCTTGCACGTACAAGGAATTTGTTTTAGTGACAGAGCTTCCAGAAGAAAAAAATACAAATGACAAGACAATAATTGTTAGTAATTGTTAGGTTTTGGTTAGATAAACAAATTTGCGCCTCTTGATTTTTATAGGTTAAAAACAGGTACTTAACAAAACACTCAACAATAAGAAGCAAGACTAATTCATTAAATACTCGCAGCTTCAACGAGATAAAGTGAAGCTGTTTAAGAAGAGGTCACAAAGCAGAGATAAGCCAAGGCATTCATGAAGATATAACTGCAATTTTTTAAATTGACTAGAGAATTAATTAATTCTTTAGTTTCACTCGATCACTATCGAAGCCGTAGCCAGAGATCAAAAAACTCACATCAAACACGGGCCAGGCCTCCCCGAACACACGTGCTCTGAATAATAAATGCAGAGGTATTCATAATCAAACACACACACGTCAACACAAACTCACTGCACTGTAAAACCCTCATAGCGCTTCTTTTAGACAATGAGGAGAAAACAAAAGCTGACCGCTTGCTTCGAGATCAAGGTGAACTGATGAAGATGAAGATTTAAAGGTCGGCTTTAAGGCTGCAACCAAATTTATTTTTTCCAGAATAAAGTCTGAACATCAACTGGAAATTCTCAGTACAGTATGTCAAAAGCAAAACCCAACATCTGTTAGTTTGTGTACTGTGCCATGCATAAGTATTCACCCCCATGTTTCAATCATGAACTGAAATGGACTACATGGGTGTTTTTACTATTTGAGTTGTTTAACATTTGATGATGATTTAACAGTGTTCAGTACAATGTTCATAGTTTAACCAACACCTGAACCCAAAACTTTGTCCTAGGGATTGACATTTATACGAGACTTCAAGTGCTGTATAGTGATGAGTCTCTTAGCCGCAGTAAAAAAATTTGAATAGAGCAAATGTTTTAACGAAGTCCATTGGTCTGAGAAAGAAGAGCTCACTGCAGTCATACCCTTGAACATTAAAAAAAATTGCAAGGTAACTTCAAGCCACATGTTTGGGACATTAAAGTAGTTCCTGACAGACGTGAAGCAGGCAGCCCGATCATGGCTCTGGGGTAATGAGAGAACTTTCTACCTTGATGGTATTCTAGCACTAGTGAAACACTGGGATAAATGCTTGTTATTTTGCACAATAAAAGGTCCCGATTTGACTTGAATTTCCCACATATTTTCTCAGTTGACTCTATTTCAGTTCTAGGTTGTAACCCTTTAAAATGTGAAAAATGTGTGAAAGAATTTGTGTTGCTTAAATGCAAATATAGCATCAATAAAATCTTGAATATCTCTGTCTTTGCTTATGTCCCTAAAGTGTAGTTTAAAAGCTGTAAAATACTTAAATGGGGTTGTAAGCATGAAAGGTGAAGTAATGTGAGAGCTTAACTTTACTGCTTGCTTTAAACAAACAATTTAGTGCTTAATTAACAGGTAGCATGATGGAGTAAGTGATCAAGTCCCACGTTGTTGTTTTTTTAGCATTTACTACTATCGTTCTCTCAGAAGTGTTTCGTTTTTTTAAATAATACTCTGGGAAAAACTTTGTGTTTGCTTTGTTTTATTAAATTAAATGAAATCTGAAGTGATTTTTTTTCTTCTTGGGAATTTGTCACTGAGCTTCTCCAAAAATATCTCTTTTCATTTTTTTTTTTTACATTTATTAATTCTGTTAGATATTTGCATTTGTCAGCATTTCTTCACAGATGAGAATTAAATGAATGATAGGTGAATAGCTAACGCTATTTTAATATATCTGTCTAAAAGCAGACTAATCAAGAAGGATAGAGAGACTTAGGTCTTCAGTATTCGTAGAACACAAATGCTACGCTGCTGTTATATTTTTCTCCTGTGTGATGAGCACTTGCCGCGACTACAAGATCGTAGCTAGCATCTGTCTTGCTAATTTGTGAACACTTTAATGAATAGGTCACTGGTTAATCTTTAACTCTGTAAGTAAGAGAAGAAAAAAAAACAGACACAAAGGCAACAACTAAAATTTCATAAAATGTAAAAAAGAATTCCAATAAAATGGAAAATAACAAACATTTTATTCAGCTTCCACCAGGGCTAACAATGTATTTTTTATTTAATAATTTAATAATTGCATTATAGTAAATTATTTTGTTATGGATCACCCACGGACATAATTCCTTATATTAATTACATTATACTGAATATAAAAAGCTGAATGTCTTTAAAAAAAATTTTTTTATCAAGTAATCGTTAAGTCCTTCTTTTTGAAACTGGAGACCCCTTCACAGAATCAATACAATGCAAACGTTTGTGGTTGTTTATATAAGATTGGTTATATGAAGCATTCCTTATGCAAAGTAGTTACAGCACTATATGATAGTATACTGGTGATGCTGAATGCTGAGTGGTTGGAACAGACGAAAGGGGAAATGAGGTTGCTGCTGAGGTTGTTACATAAACAACAAAATTTTTTAAATTGTATCTTTAGGCACTTTGCTGTCTGTCGCAGTTAAACATCCGTCCCCTTTTTTTTTAATTTAATCTAAATTTTTTAATTTGATTTACAATGAAGAATAAGGGGTCGCTCAAGACAGTACTGTATATAGACCTCTTTGTTCTATGAATAAACTCGAGAACCATTCTGACTCTCCACTGTGTGTGGGTGATTGCGTCTCTCTCACGGCCAGCGTGTCGAAGCACAACGGACAGATCTAGAGATTCATTCATTAAATTTTAAACCTAACAACCACGACCATATTACACTGTATTGCACTGTATATTCACAATATACTCTATATACAATTTCCCTATACACCTACATTACAATGAGGAAAACACAACATGGATGAACTCATGCCACATTAGTGGTCCATATGTTGTAAAAACTGATGACGGTAAGCAATGCTCTGTATATATATATACAAGATGGATCAGGTGTGTGTGCATGTGTGTATTAGTGTGTGTGTGTGTGTAAGGAATCTATATGTCTGGAGGCACAGCTCCCTGTTGTCTGTGTGCAGTCAGCTGAATGACTGTGTGCACTGCATATGATGAAATAAACTGGCAACAGCATGACAAATGATTATCCTGTAGTTTGGAGAAGATGTGAGGCAGGAAGGAAGAAAAAAAAAGGGGGGGATGGTGTTTGTTTGCTGCATGTGCTTGTACTGAAGGCAAAAAAAAATGAGAGAAAGAAGAGAATCTCTCTAATTGCTTCTGAACTTCATGATGCACAGCAGGGGGGAGCCGGTCCAAGATCATAAATATTTTCCCTGTCTTTACCTTTGAATGCAAATCAGCCTGCTTCCCAGCCAATCACAAGGTTTTGTGCGGTCTTTTTGTGGTTTGACTCTTACATCAGAGTGGAGCAGAGCGAGGAAACAGCAGGTGATTGTCAGCTTTACTGACTAGTAGCACTCCTGATGGTCTGTGATGGACGTAACCGAAACGTGCCTTCTTATATTTACATAATACACAGCTCCGGGGTCACCTACCAACCCCTTAAAAAAACCAGCGGGTTGGTACGAATAAATGTGGGAATGTGTGCACTTTGTTATCGCGTGTATTCCTGCTTGGTGTCTAGCTCTCTGATGATGATGATGATGGTTTAATATCAATTTAAGCAATGAAAATAAACCTCAATTAAAATATAGAAACATAATATAAAAGAAGAGAATGTGAATAGTGGTGCGACTTTATGTTATATGGTAATGTTAGCGACTTCAGCACCTGCTTCAATCTTTAGGTATCCTTCTGAAAACATATTAATGAATTCTTTTGTACATAAACGGTTACTGTATATACCATAAACATGTCTGAAGTTTTTCTCCGATGTTTTGTTGAGATTACAGCAGCTTTTTCTGGTAACTTTGTCGGTCATAGTAGTATATAGTAGTACTGTATATATTCTAATCTGAGGTGCTATTAATTGGTGATTTCTGAGGCTGGTAAATCTAAATAAACTTTAAATGAGAATCCTCTGCAGCAGAGGTTAGTTTCGGTAATGAAACATTAAAAACGCAACACATGCACCTTAAAAACTGTAGTCTACCTTTCCTTTTTGTTTAGATAGCACCTTCAGTGATTGTACTTTTAATATGTATCTTTCACAATGAAACGCGGCTATGGCGCACCTTTAAAAAAGCATTTAAGCTTGGACGTAATTACATTTAGGATGAATTTAGCTTTATCACAGAGAGTACAAATCCCCTGTTCTTACACTGCACTTGGACAGGAGTGAAGAAGTGACTCTTTAAGGATTATTATAATTGCATAAGAAAATTATACAATAATAATAATAATAATATAAATAAATAATAAATAAAATTACATTATAAGGTATATACACTGTAATTACCTTTTAAATATATTTTTTAAATTAAGTTTTACTAGTTCACAACATCCATCTTCTCAGGTTTCCTAAGATACACCCCCCATAGCAAAGAAACTCCAAGATGAGATCTCATGTTAATCTCTTCTTTGTCACCTAGACAGAAATGAGCCGTCTTTGAGACTTGAAGGCATTTTCTGCATCTTCTCAAAGGTGTCTCAAATGTGGCTCATTACCTTTAAATCTCAGAGATAGTTTACATTTGTCTTGTGTGTAACTCACATATGCAGAAATGAGCCGCCTTTGAGACTTGAATGAGATTTTAGCCGTTTTCTCAATCTTCTCAAATGTTTCTCAAATATGGTTCATTACCTCTAAATCTCAGAGATAGTTTACATTTGTCTTGTGTGTAACTCACATATGCAGAAATGAGCCGCCTTTGAGACTTGAATGAGATTTTAGCCGTTTTCTCAATCTTCTCAAATGTTTCTCAAATATGGTTCATTACCTCTAAATCTCAGAGATAGTTCATATTTGTCTCGTGTGCGACTCACATATTGTTTCTTTTCCCAAAGCAGTGTTTCCCCACACATACTGTAAAGTATACAGTAATTGTAAACTGTGCATTGGGATTTTCTGATACTGTATGTTCTGATATGATCTTTTTTAAATTTTTTGCTTAGTGTGCTTGTGTGTATAGTTAGTTAAAATGAAATAAAATTGACTTCTTTATTTTGAAGAATATATTGTGCTGAAAAAATTTCACTCTATATTGCACAATCCTGACTTATATACAGTATATTTATTAAAACATATTGCAAAGAATGGCTAAAAATGCTTTTGGTTTAAGGGCTAGGGTTCTCTGACAAACAGTGCCATCTACACTAAAGAGAGTTTAGTACGAGTTTAGAGTTTCACATACGAGTCATTTACGAGTCATTTAAGACCAAACCTATTTTTGATTATACATTTATGACTAAATGTTCAACATTTTTTCATGGCCACCCCAATTAAGCCTACAGTACATGTAGATTCTAATAAAGACATAGTTTCCCACAATTTCCCCCACACATGCTCTAAGCCTGCAAATGTTTACGTGTCCAGTGTGTTAGAGAAATGTGCAGTTTTACTTTAACTAGGTTTTTTTTTTTCAGAAGCATGCCACCTCAGGAGGCCAAGAATCTCAACAAAGAAACTGCAGGAGAATGGTGGAGAGTCTCCATCAGCACATCACCAGTCAGGTCAGCACCAGCCCATGAGCTCAAGCCTCTCTCAACCTTCAGAAAGTTGGAAATGGAGTAGCTGAATGGTGTTTAGGTAAATCAAAAATGTTTTAATATATATATTTTGTTCCATTAGATACCAAGCAACTCCAGGAGTTGCAGACTTTGGACAAACTTGTTTGACATCCACCACAAGAGAAGACTGATGTAGCCGGAGAGAGAGAACTTTTCCTGGCATTGGCCCGTTCTTTTAGCCCTGGGTGACATTTTGTATCATTTATTGTCCTGATTTGCCAGATTTTGTTGGTGTCTGTTATACTGTGTAAATTGTAAATTTATATTACACTGTATGCTGTTAATTTAGGATTTTTGATATGTTCAATCAAACTATAATTTTTCTAATTTGTTTCATACATCTCGTTTATATCTAACTTTAATCTCATTATGGTCTTATATATGGCTCATTTGCTTCTCCTTCGAATGCAGTTCTGTTTCTCATGTACATATCAGATTGCTCGAATGTTTCTCAAAAGTATGTCTCGCTTTGTGTCTCAGTTATGTCTCTTTGTTTCTCCTAAATGGGGTTTAGGAGAAATAAAAAAGACAAAGTCGAGCTTATAATGAAACAGCTCAATTCAGTCTCATGAGACAAGAAAAAGTTCATTCTAAGCAACAAAATGTTGCTTTCATTAATATATGAAACTGTGGTTTATGGTATATTTTGACAGATTAAAATTATGAAAATGAAATATGAAAATTATTGACTCAATTTATGAAGTCTAATGAATATAATATGCATCTTACAGTAAATCCCACTTGTAACATTTGTGCTAGCTTATTAGCACTACGTAGCTAGCTGGCTAACTACTAGAACTAGCAGGAGGTCACTTTCAATTTCACACTTCCCTGATATTTTCTGATGGATTAAATGTTTTATTTTATTAATAAACATTTATTATTTATTAATTCTATTAATTATGTATTTTCTTTGAAAGCTTTGGCTGTGCTGAGCAAAATGAATATTGTGACTAATAGTGGTGAAGTTTGTATTCGTATGCTTGTTATTGAAGGAAACGTAGAGGACGATGAGTACATGCGATGAAGAGAATATTACTCTCTACATTAAAAAAAAATGTGGTAACACAAAACAATTTGGTTCCACCAAGCGTGAAAGAGAAATCTGGTGCCGTTTGGGCAAAGCGAGATTTTGGAAGTCTTCCTGCGAGTGAATCTGCTTGACTCATTTTCTTCAGAAACATGCTATTTATCTAAAAAAAAATCCATAATTATGTTTATTTATTAAGAATGTTAACCTTTATTTATTTACTTATCGTACTACAGCACAGAATTCTAAGTATACCACAGAGCTTTCTGTGTTTGATCACTATGGATGAGATGCTGATGACCATCAGAGACTGCACAGTCCATGAAGGCCACAGAGCAGGCCCCAGCTGGAGCCTTTCTCTCTACGAGCTCGTTTCTGTTAACAAAAGCAATAACATACCCAGTTATCGCAATGAATGATGCCTGGTCTAAATTGTTTCTCGTGCCGGCAATCAAACCTATGAAGCCCAGTGACCGCTATCAAGCAATTATGCGTCATTTGCGCTTTGACAACAAGGACACGTGTAAATAGCGACAGATTTGCTGCAATTTCAAACATCTGGCAACGTTTTGTCTGTTTTTGACTTACAACCCAGGACAACATATTCCTGTAGGTGAGCAGCTGTTTGCACCCAAGGTCTAAGGTCCAGATTGCCATCCTAATGGTGTATGCTGCCAGTTCTGAGTACCATGCACCAAAACATGGACATGGATGACTACTGGACAACACAGTCACAGACTACAACCTCAAGAAGATATGCAAATATGCATGTTGCATTTGTGCCATAATGCATGTTTTTTCCAATGTACTGTATTTTGAATATAATAAAAACATTTGTTTAATGTAACACACACTTCTCTTTTTTCCCTTCAACTTGGGTAGAAACAGTATAGTTTATAAACACACTAGGGATGTTAAGGATTATTCGTGAATAACTGATAATGTTTGTTTTGCATGGTATTTCTCCATTGATCACAAATCTGTTAGCTTGCACACCAAAAGAGGGTGCGGCTGCAGTTCAGGCGCTGTGCAATGTTGGATATTCTTCTTTTAGTGCCCTCGTTTTTGAATGAGGACAAAGAGACGATAGCAGGATTTTTAACATCCATCTTGCAAACCTAGAACGCATTGTAGGAGATACTCTTCAATACAGAGGGGAGTTTAAAAGTTCTTACTATTACAGCAGTACTTTTACTCAAGTTGTTTCCAGCATTGGCTAAAAGTACATAGCAAAGTATGTAGCGCATAAACTGTCCACAGATGTGTCCATATACAGGTAGCCTAAACATACAGTAGTGTGTTTAGGGTGTCAGTGTGGTACCATCCACAGTAAAGATGGCTGGTGATGTTGATTCCTGGGAAAGTTTACACTCAAGTCTTCATCACTAAACTTTAGTTTGACAGAATAGACTTCAAGTTAAACTTTATCGATGATCATATGATGATCAAGTCCTTTTTAACAAACGCACCATTTGTCTCTTTTGTATACAGTTACACAAGAGAAAAAAGCTTTAATCACATATGGTGTTTTCCTCATGTCGTCTCAGGGAGTTTTTCCTTTGACACCATCTGCTCTGGCTTGATTTTTGTACAGTCGCTTTGTGACAATGTCTTTTGTTTAACAGCCTTAAACAAACAAACAAACCTGAAATCTATTGAAATCAGTCGACATGTCTATTCTGTTCTGTGGCAGTTACATCATGAGCCAGTTTGCGAAGAAGAAAGTGTCGGAAAAAGAAGAATAAATGATTTTTTTTTTTTTTTTTTTTACTTTCGAACAAACAGAATGTGTAACTTTCTATTGGAGATGATTTCAAAGGCAAAGTTCACCAGTGTATCGAGGGATACGGCAGAACAAGTGCAAGATCCAAGAGAATTGTACAGCACAGTGCTAATTAGCTCTCATGGCTTCTCGTACTTGAGGCAAATTGGAAATCATTGGCGTGTAAAGGCTAAAAATCACTTCTAACAAGCATTTCTTCAAACGTGCCACAACGCAAAACACCTGACGTGCGCCAAAGAGCAAATAATTAAAGCAAATATGCTAAATTAATTGGGATTGCAAAGGGCACTAGGAGGGGATTCTTCTCATTACATGGTCTGGGATTTGAGAACGGCTGCCGCTCTCTGTTTTATCGATAGTGCTAATTTATTGAAGAAGTGAACGAGCATGATCGGAGATTCTGCTCTCTGAAAACAGAAAGAAACCAGAGTTCAAACACTGAAGTATGCCCTTTGTGCATGCCCCACTTTCAGTGACTGCACAACACGATATGGCTAATAGAAAAGGCATAAACTACACCAAGCACAGTCTTAATGTTACTTGTTTTAGCTTATTGCTTTCTTGTCCCAGAGGTCTATGCTCTGATATACCGTGTGATATATTTCAGGCTTCAACACTTTTACTTGCTAACTTAGGTTATTAAGAGTTATGGCTGCAATTTATCTGAGGAAATGAACTGTGTGTGTGTGTGTGTGTGTGTGTGTGTGTGTGTGTGTGTGTGTGTGTGTGTGTGTGTGTGTGGGGGTGTGTGTGT
>JAQQZT010000017.1:13789740-13824873 GCA_030068275.1 Clarias platycephalus
TTACTTTAAAATACAAAAACAAAGAAAAGTAGGTCGGAGCGGTCGTGACGGCAGCCGACCTCACCGGCGCCATCTTGAATAATTATGCGCCATCTTGAATAATTGAATAATAACTTCATAAAATCTCATTAAAATATGTATCTTTTGAAATCGTTATTAAAACCATCCTTATCTTCATCAAATGCGTTTAAATAAAATTTAAAAAGAGAAAAAAAAATGTTCAGCATGCACCTGAACCTGCCCCGGGATTTAGAACCTTTGACATAAAGCCAAATGGGATGTCTCTAAATTCCCATGGCCAATAAGTTTAGTCTGTGTGACAAATGCAGCAGTTTCCCTCTAACACGCAGGCTAAATTGGTCTCAGATTGGATTGTCTGTGCAAAAAAGCCTGGCAGGGACACCCTTGGTTAGGCTTGTGCCACAGAGGACGTGTACAAGACAGCCCATGATGAAACAGCGCCATTAAAAGAAGCAACCATATTTTTCCCATTTTACAGGTCCTCTTATCATGGATGGTAAATGATGGTACGTCTGAGGTTTGATATCTAGTCTCACAGTCTGTCATCACTACTGAAGGGACAATTTGGGAGTAAAAGAATGTGCCAGGGATTTGCTTAAGACCATGAAAATAGCAACAGAGCACAAATGTGGAAAGACTCTCTTGTGTGATAGTAGAGCTAACTGTTTTATGTGCCGTTAATTCAGTGAGAAGAACATTATTGTATGGATAAATGAATGGGAGGAAAACTTTAGGTAAAATCTCTAATTAAGAATCTCATGAAATTAAGATGATGGCATGGCAAGCCCTTGGTTTTAACATCTGTATGGTTTATGGCACGCTGATATCTATCTTTAATCTCTTGAGGTTCTTGGTAAACACTCTTTTCATCAATTGTATATTTTTACAATTGTCTTCTATTGTCCTTCCATCCATCTCACAAATGCTGGCCGTGAGTTCAGAATGAGATTACGGATCACAACAACGTCCAGAATTGCTATGGGGAAATACAAGGATACGAATGAGCTCCCTACACCGCCCTCCTTCTCTCCATGGGCTCCGAAGCCATTCTCATAAAAGTTACATATTACCGACATAAATGCACTGCCAGTGAAAGATTCATCAAACCTGATGGAGACGAGTTGGAGAAAAATAAACCCTCTCCCTCTGTGTCCTGATGTCCTCTCTCTAGCACTGCGATGGCCCGCTATCTGCATTCCTAATCTCGCTTTTCAATTAAGAAACTGCTCCATGTGAGGGCCAGTGGGAAAGCCTGCTTTAGAAGGCTGCCTACGGAGTCGGCATCTCTTGGTGGAGGCCGCTGTGACCTGATTTCCCACAAGGCGAGCTGTCAAAAAACGTTCTATAAAATATTAGGTCTTATCCTTCTTGCTTAAGCATTCATTCCATCAGTGCGCTCCGGAATTGAAGTTCTCGACTGCAAAACTCATTTCTGCAGTTTCCTTTCTTGCTCCTCATGTCAGGCAGACATACATGCTAATTGCATTCAAGTGAGTTTGGACGATCCAGGACAATTTGGAACGATCCGGAGCACCATTTGTGCACTATTAGTAACTTGAAGATTTCTGTTTCTACTTGCAGCATGATGGACTAATCATGTTCCACGAGAAAACGTACAAGCCAACCATTTTAATGGTGCTCGTGAGTAAAATGTCAACCTAAACAAACTTGTAGTGATATATGCTGATCATTAGTGATGGGGGAAAAAAATCAATTCAGTTATGAATTGCAATTCTTTTGTGTGCCAATTCATTGTGATTCCAAAATCTATTTTTTTAAAATGATTTTTTACATTTATAAAAGGGGTGCACTGGTCGATCGGCCAGCGACCGAAACTTGCCATGACTGGTGATTGGCCGACCAGCCTCGGGTATAACTGGTTCTTTACCAAACGTGCAAGTTTCCGACTGGTTCAACAGAAATGCATTTTTATGCTGTTACATTGTAATGAAAAATCCAGGATAAAAGCTTCTGCCTTTTCATGGTATTAAATTCTTCAAGCAAATGAGTCTCCAAATCCACTCATCACACATACTTACACCAGTCTCAAGAACACCGCAAGCATTAGTTTTGAAAATCATGCTCATTAGAATCCCAGCGTTCCCACGTTAGAATAAGTGTCCGCCCACGTGCTCCACTCGCACCCACTCAACCCGCACGTTCATGGTCAAGGTGAGTTTTCAAACTTTGGAGGCATTTGAGGTGGAGCTGTTTCTTTAGAATCCTACAGGTGGTGCACTCTAAACGATGCACACATTTTCAATTATGATATCAATTATCAGCTCAATTTGTTTCAGAAAGAGCATGGGCTACATTTGTTTCAGAAAGGAATGGGCTACATTGAATTACTCATGTTGAGTCGTGAAGATGCTGAACAAAAATAAGATCTAAAACTTTGGGGTTAAAGTTCATCTTAAAACTGTAACAAAATCGGGAAAATACGTAATATCGAATCAGGTTATTTGCAGAATAGAGGCACGGTGGCTTAATGGTTAGCACTGTCGTTATAGCACCTCCGGGATGTGCATGGAGTTTGCATGTTCTCCCTGTGCTTGGTGGGTTTCCTCCTGGTGCCCTGGTTTCCTCCCACAATCCAAAGACCTGCAGATTAGTATAATTGGTGTTCCCAAATTGCCTGTAGTTTGTGAATGAGTGTGTGAGTGCGTATATGTCTTTGTCTATCCCCTGCGATGGATTGGCACCATGTTTAGGATGTACCCCGCTTCGTGCCCTAAGTCTCCTGGGATAGGCTCCAGGCCCCCTGAGTCCCTGCATACAGGATAAAGTGGTATAGACGACGAGTGAGTGAGTGATACTTGCAGAATCACACTATAAATCGCAGGTATTATGATAAAATAAGGTGGTGACTAGAGATTCCCATACCTACTCATCATACCTTTAATTGAGTCCCTCTAGCTTGTTGAGTTAGCTAGCTAGTTCAACCCGGTGAATGGACAAAAACAGTATTCTACTGCAATGTGTAATTTGTCTCAACTGATTCGGTTAATGATGCGATAACTCTACATTAACAAGTCAAGTCAACTCGCTGATTTCTTGGTGTGACATCTAACTTAAAAAATGCAACCAGCTGCAAACTCCCACTTTCCAAATTCCACTTTAAGCCCTGATCAGGCTCACATCATAGTCATAGTCATCACTCTGCCTAGTTTGTGTAGCACTTCTCCAAGGTCTCCATCCACACACAAAAATCTGACAACACGAATCAGGTCAGACCTTCATACTCCCTCTCTCTCTCTCTTGCTCTAAGTAATCCCCATCCCCAGGGCAAACGGCTGAACCACGCTGCGCACCACCCACCCTCCATCACCCGCTAACAGTGGAGGTTTTCCATTAGCCTATCAGGCGCATATATCCCATTCAGCACATATTACTGAAGGGAATGAAATTGTGTGGTGAGAGAGAGTCTGCAGATCTCCAACTCGAAGGCTATAAATCTACCTTGAGTTTAAAAAAAAAAAAAAAAAAACAGCTTTGTGCTGTGAGTGGCTTCGATCTGGAGTCCTATTCATCGCATGTATAAGTGCAAAAGGGGTCCGAGCATTGAGTACTGCTCAACCTGATGACCTATATAATATCTTCAGAGTATATGAGAGAGAGCTTGAAGAAGAGAGAGAGAAATGGAGAGAGCGAGGGTGCGAGAGAGGGAGAGAGAGAGAGAGAAAGAGGGGGAGAGGACAAATTATAGCCTGGTTCCATAAGCAAAACCTCTAAAAGGGTTAGATAGAGGAGTGACAGCTGCCTCCTGCAGATACCACATGCATTCCAGCATCCCAAACAGTCAAAGTCCTAAGAAAAAGAAGAAAGAAAGAAGAAAAGAGACGGAGCAAGACAAAAAAAAACGGGCCAGAAATTCGCGTTTCTTCTTCCACTTCCTGTCACGTCCACAATGCACACAAAGAGTGTCAAATATTTTACATTTAATTCAGTCTCTGAATTGAAATGTCCTTGAGACTCTTCATCCTCTGTATGAAAATGCAATAATGTGCTCAGAATGCATTCTTTTTTTTTTTCTTCTTGCCACCACACGCAGGCCCGCACGTTCTTATGGAACCTATTGTGCTTGAATGATTTCCACTCTACACAACGCCCCACCCTATATTGTGCATATGCCATTTTCTCTAAATGATGAACAATAGACCAGGACTCAGGAAGCCATATTAAGCAGGCGCCTTTTTTTTCCAATCACAAACAATTTGTTTTTTTGCGCAATCCTATTCGAATACAAAGACAAGGATATGCAGTTTTTGTACCAGACGGACACGCCTGAGTGCTACCCAGCATGCTCTGGGGTTGTCTCGTAGTTGTGTACTCATGCACACTGTTAACAACTCCAGTAGGATACCAGGACGAGGGCCAAAGTTATTATAATACTATTATAACGCTTATTAGATGGAATATACCAGGATTACTGCTTATTTAGGGAATTGTTTCAAATTCATATGAGAAATCCCGGGTTTTTGGGTAATTACAGTATAACCTTTTGCATGCTTCTTATAATAACAGCTTTAGTTAAATAATTCAACCACAAACATTTAATAAAGAATAGATGTTAAAGGAGACTGCGAGAGGTGTTCAAGTCACCCTTAGCGATGGGTGGGAATTAGATATTAAATTAAGGAAAAAAATCAGGGAAATGGCAAGATTTCTAAAAGTCATGAGTTCTATGTATGCTATAAAACCAGGAAGTAACCAGGAAGTGGTAGTGTCCTGAGCCAGTGTCTGTCTATATAGAACTGCATTTTAAAACTGCAGGTATGGTGGCACAGTAGCCTCACACCTCCAGGGTTGAGAGGGTGAATGGCTTGGTGGGCTCGGTGGGTTTCCTCTGGGTACTCTACTGTATATGCAGATTATGTTAACTGGCGTTTCCAAATTGCCCATAGTGTGTGAGTGAGTGTGTGGATGAATTGGTACCCTGCCTTGTGCCCCGAGTCCCGTAGTATAGGCTTCTAACCTCCTGTGACCATATACAGGATAAGTGGTATAGTGAACGAGTGAGTGTATTTTAAAACCAATAAAAAGGATCCTTTAAATGCATGCCAAGGAAGGGGGAATTACAGCTACAACCAGCGATTTTAGTAAAAATCATCTGAAAATTAGAACTGCAAACAAGTATGACCCCCCCCTTATGTGTCTCCCCAAAACACTTCCATTAACATGATTGACAAGGGAATAAGCATGCTTTCTCATCCTGATTGTTTCTTGTTTTTTTATTTTTTTTATCATCGCAGGGGATAGACACAGACTAAGTGGATACTCTATTGAGAGCCACGGGAACGTGAGAAGAACTGTTCAGAACATTAGACACATTTAGGCAGGAAACAAACCCGGAATTCCAATAAAGTTTTGGGTATGGCCTAGTCAGATTCCCAATAACAATCTGAAAAAACGTGCATCTTCTAAAGTACATAACAACATTGCACACTTGCAACATATAAGGGATATTTAATGGATATAGAACTTGTAGTATCACTGGAGTCAAGATGGAAATAGGATTTCATATTCCCCCAGGCGATAGTACTGGCATCGGCCATAAGAGGTAGTACAAACAAAGACGGCCGACCGCTTGACTGTTCAGAAGTCTCATCTATGACTGTGGGGATCAAAGGCCAGTCTGTATGGGGCAATTTCACAGGAAAGCTAATGCAGCATAAACTGTTGAAAAAAGTCAAAGCTGGCCATGATAGAAAGGCACCAGAACACTCAGTGCATCACAGCCTGCTGTGTATAGGGCTTAGCATGCAAAGACTTCAAATTGGCCAGAGCTCAATTAGACTAAACATCCATGGGATGTGCTATGGATGGGAAAAGTCTGATCCAAGGAGGCACCACCTTGCAACTTACTCAAAAAAGGACTTAAAAGATCCACCGATAACATGCTGGTGCCAGAAACCACTGCACACCTTCAGAGGTCTTGTGGAGACATGCCCTAAGGAGCCAGAGCTGTTTGGGTGGAACAAGGAGAACCTACACAACGTTTTGGGTTTAAATGTCATGGTTGATTGGTGTATATTGTAAGCTTAAATATAAACAAATTTTAAGGTTTTAAATTCTACGACGCATTTAATTAATCAACTGTCCATGGAAATGCATGCTGCAAAGCTCGGGTACTCTACACCTACAATACGTCCAACATTTCAAAGAGGAGAAGAAAGGAAAGAGATTGTTTATATGGACCATAATATTATAGTGTGTACTGTGTACAATTCCCATATAATCCATTATTTCCGAATTTGTCCTTATTCCTTAGAGAAATATTCAAAAGCTCTGAACATTCTTTAAAATGAATTATTTTATTCTGAACACAATTAAAGAATAAAATGTGAGGTGAGGAACAATGTCTTTATTATCAGGGCTCTCAAATTCTTGCTCATAATTCCAATTTGGATGTTAATTTGAATGTTTTTTTCCCAGTCAAAAGGTGGGAATTATGGTCAAAACTCTCACCTCCTAACTTTTGGTATACTAGTATTTAATTTAGTAAATACCCAGCCTTCGATTAGTGCATTTGGAGGAGCAATGAAATAAAAGAAGGTTAAAATATGAAAAAAATACACTATCTGAGGAGTATTTCAGCTGGAACATTACCAGACACGGCTCTGAGACCTGTTAAAATTTTTTTAATATGGGACCTTTAATGATGGGCGGGTGGTGTAGTGGTTAGCACTGTCGCCTTGCACCTCCAGGGCCCGGGGTCGATTCCCGGCCAGGCTCGAATCCCGTCTCCGTGTGCATGGAGTGTGGTGGGTTTCCTCCGAGTTAATTGGTCTTCCCAAATTGCCCATAGTGTATGTGTATGTGCCCTGCGATGGATTGGCAGCCTGTCCAGGGTGTACCCCGCCTTGAGCCCTAAGTCTCCTGGGATAGGCTCCAGGCCCTCCGCGATCTTGAATACAGGATTAAGCGGTAATGATGATGAGTGAGTGAGAGTGACCTTTAATGACCATCTGGGTGAGAGGTTTTCAGATTGACCTGATGCAAGTCTATGGCAATTTCCATTATTACATACATATGGTACAGTAAATAGTACATGGTACCAAAATGGTCACCAGTCTCATTTATCCAATCCATCTTGGTTAATCTGCTAAGCTTGTTTTTGCCCCATCTGCCCACACCGCTGGCACAGGGTCTGCTGAGCTATTATAACTGTGCTTAAGCCACCTGAGCCTCAACATATGAAATCTGTCCAAATCATCCATCATCTTCACAAAGACACAATGCTCTGGTGTTAGTGTGGAACAGAAAGTGTTTTGTGTGTGTGTGTGTGTGTGTGTGTGTGTGTGTGTGTGTGTATGCATGATGCAGGGGGACAGGGGCATCACTGGAATAATCTGCACACCAATGAGTCGTGTCAGAAGGCCGTAAAGCAAGCCTGATGAAAAATTAATGACCCCCTCACCTTTATTAATGGCTTCTGGTGGAGTAGGTGGTAGGGGGCATTGCATAGACCAAAGAGAAGCAACATCTGTGCAAAAGTCAAACCTCTGTCATGAAGTTTCATCTGAATTCATTAATTTATGCCTCTTTTTTTTTGTTTGCTGATTTGGGAAGCGGTCTTCTGTAAGGACAATGTCTGGTGGTATAGATAAGCATGTTGTAGCGAACATAAAGTCGTGATAAGAGCTCCTTGAAAGATATTTATCTCCTGCTGATTCAGGACTGACAGTCTTACGATCCAAAACTACTGCAAAGCCATAGGAAGTGTTTTAAAAAAAAGAAAACAAACCCAAAGTTTCAGCATTACAGCTGAAAAGACTAGTCGCAACTGGAACCTCATTTATTAGAAATCAGTTGACGACAATGACAGCTTGAAGGAAATTTCACTTTTAGATCAGTAAAAAAAAGCAGGTTGAAGGTGTTGCACTCACTCCTCTTTGCTAACAATGCGCATTAATAAGTAATGCACGAGCATCCCAGCACTAACTGCCAAGCTCACTCAGCTATGCATGTGAAAATATCGCTGTATATCAGAGCGATTTCCCCGACCCAACCCGTCCTGCACTTTTCCTTAGAGCCGAGCAAGACCGAAGCATCAAGCGTCACTTCATACGGTCCTGAAAAAACGCCACCAAATCAAAAAGAATGGTGCAGCAATTTATTAATATCGCCTTTCAAATGCTAATTTCCTTTCTTTTTTTTTCCCCTTTTTTTTTTCCCTTCATGCATAAGTCATAACTCCTGAGGTTGCTGGTGCTTACTGAGCGGAGAAAGTGTTTTATGCCATGGAGGGGGCAAGAATGAAGCTGCTTTCTGTGGCAGAGAGTTAAATGGAAAAAGCGTATTTAAGTATTGACAGCTGCGTAAAAGAACTCTGACTTGTAGACGAGAATACTGAAAAGCAGACGGCTGGTGGAATCATAAAAAAATGCCATTTTCAGTTAATTGTTAATTGTTAATACTGTGAAATCTGAAAAGCTTGTTTAGGATTCATTTCTAATTGCTTACAATATACTGTATGTTAGTTTTAGTAATTAAACCGTAATTTGATTTAAGTGCACTGGACACAAGCCACATTCTGTACATAAACAGAATCAACAATAATATTATGTCCCGAATTAATAAAATGCATGCTAATGTAGGCTGTAGTTTAAACCTACTAGCACCACTATGTTTTATTTGTCCCTTTAAAGTTTGTCCAAAAAAATATGGAAAATATGACTGAATTCAAAACACAATTAAAAACAGAAGTTGCGCTTAGAATTGATACCTAAGCAGTTCTAAACCCCACCTATGGCTGCACAATCAGACTAAAAATCTGGTCTATTTTACTTAATACTATATTGAATAAAAATTGTATTTCACAGCACTTAAGCTAAACCAAGACTTGTGATGAAATTTCTTGTGAATGAACAAATAAAACCGATTGAAATGTAAAGAAGCATCGTACAGTGATGAGACTCTTAGGCTACGTTCACATTACCAGCCAGAAGTGATGCATTCTGAATTTTTTCATCCTAATGTGACAGATCTGGTATGAAATGAATGAGTGGTCGCACAAATATGATGTGTTCTAACCCGCATAATGTGAGCAAAGAAGTATCAATGTGCACTTGTGCGTCCTTTCAGAGGACAGACACGTCCACATTAGAGTCAGATAGAAGTCACTTGTGATTATGAATCATCATGGTATGCCAATTCGATCTGACTAAAAACATTGGAATTGAGCAAAATGCCTTGTAAAACATTTGGATGGTGCAAATATTTTAAAGAAGGCCATAATTCCATTAATGGCGATCCCAGCCAGGGTGGCTTGGAACCCACTGCAGTTGTTCCTATGAACATTCAGCGAGTGGAACGCCTGATTCTTGAAAATCAACAAAACGATTGTCACCAAATTGAAAAAAACAATGCGTATGTCTGAGGGAACCGTACACGCAATCATTCACAAACACCACTTGCACGTTACAGGAACTCGGCTGGGAATTACCAAGTAGCAATTTCCAAACGTTTGGGCCATACTGTAAAAGGAGTCCCTGGGAGGCCAGTGTTTCATGAAAGAGCGTTTTGTGAAGCAGGCAGTCTGATCATGGCTCTGGCATACTGAGAAAACTTTCTACCTTGATGGGATCCAAGAACTAGTGAGTTATATAGAGAAATAAATGCTGGGGATTATATAGAGAAATAAATGGAGATTTTACAATCAGGACTGTGTTCTGTTATTCTGCACAATTGAAAGTCTCAATGAGCAAACCGTTTAGCGGTAATTATTTATTACAGCTGTTAGAAAACAAAGTAGTTTTACTGCATTTCATCATTTTAAATAAAAAGCCTTTTATTTCATGTATTATTTAAAACAGTACAAAGTTACATTAATGCTCATTAGTCACAGTAAATGAGTGCATCTTTTAAAAGCCATTAGAAATTCACTTGAAAAACTAAACTACTCGTGTGTATTAGCAAGCCTTAGGCAACTAAAATTGAAATTTCTCGCCTGTGGCTAAAGAAATGACCTTTTCACCCTATACCAGAACACCTCCAAGCATTTTTAGTCCTTACTAAGTGATCACTAATAAATTGTGATCATAATTAAAAATACAGTTAATTATACAGCCCTAACAGGTCTCAGCGGCTGAAATGCTATTTAAAACTGAAACAACAAGCTTGAACAATGCAAACGAGGCCATGAAGATTTCTCATTTGAAACACTTCCCTGGTGCCAAAAATATGCACGCGCTCCTACAGATGTGCTCAGCCTACAACAAGGAAATAAATGTGAGCTGCATTTAAATGTTTCCTGAATGTAGGAAAAGGTTCGAAGCTGCAGCAATTTGCCAACTTGCACATGGTATTCAAATGAATTTGACATTTTTGTTGAAATGTTTGCTTCGGAATTAAGATACGGTGCAAAAATAATGAACGCGTTGCACATTATATCCTGGAGCCGAGGTGGGCGTCCTTAGGGGACGCAGACTGTGAAGAACTCAGCCATTAACTTCCATTAACCACATTACAGATGAGTTTGGTGGACATATTTCTTCCAATAGGATTAGGATAGGAATATCAACTAGTGCAGAAGAACATATATCCTGCAGACTGCCCTTATAGATTGTAAACACAGTATTTGACATGAAAATATATCCTTCGGGCTGCTGGCTTGGTTCCTGCAACCACAACTGTCTGTGATGTAGAGGAAGTATAATATAAATATAGTAGCTCTAACCCCTCCTTCAGCTTTGTGGCAAATCGACCCACTGGGTCGCCACGTTGTTGTTGTTGTAAAGTCACGTAGAGGGTAACTTAAGAGCAGACAAAGCCTGAGAGATGTTTAGCAATAAAATGAAACTTGCATTTCATACAGCTGTCATCTGGTGACAGTAAGAGTAAAAAAGTAAGAGTCTTTCAACCATAATAGTAATGATACAGTGGTACATCTGCATACTGTATTTTGCACTGAATTTTCATCTTAAGTACTTTCCAAGAAATTTCCACAAATTTTCTGCATGTAAGTGACCAAACCAGGCCAAACCGGACGCTGGGTCAAAACACGTTCAAAAGTTGTTTGCGTCAATGGAAAGCCAAGCAAAGTAAGTTTACATATTTTTTCTTTTTTAGTGAAGACATAGTGCCATGGGTCCCAATAATCTTAGCAATGACGAAGAAAATGGAGCCACTTTCAGTTTGGTTTTTAAAGCAGCTGATGGAATCATAAATTATGGTGGATGAATTATGTCTAGTTATTTCATATTTGAATTGATTTACATGTCTTTTTCTAAATGTTTTTACATGCAAAAATATGATTATAGTTTTGGAAATTGGTAATATTGGTAATATTTTTGGGTGGCTGGAACGGATTATCTGCATTTACATTATTTCCTATGGGAAAATGCGTTTCGCAATATGAAATTTCACCTCAAGAACTCACTCTCAGAATGGATTCAATTCATATACCAAGGTTACACTGAATAAAAAAAACATTTCAGAATATGAAATATAATAATAAATATCCATAGCATGGCTCAAAGTAGAAAACACGGAAACAGAAACATTGAGACACACAAACAGCAGCGTATAAATGTTCGAACAAACTGAGGACCTAACACGGAACAGGTGCACACATGGGGAGAACAAGCTCAAAGCAGGACTGAAACCAAAACAAAGGCGCATGGCTATAACGCGAAACAGAATCACATGACATGACCTCGAAGCCAAATAAACACGCGTATGTTCCGCTGTGCTGGGAAGCATGCCGCGCGGTACGAGGGGAATTCAGGACAAAAAAGCTAAGGTGAAAAAAGGCATCCGCACATGCTTATTCGCAATGTGTTCTAGATCTTCGGGGCATCAAAAAAGTGGCAGTTAATTTCAGTTTCATATGTGAGATGTGGAGAAGCACGAGATGGTCATAAGATCATTTATATTTTTATAATCTTTACAACTGAACTTTGGACCTTATAACACAAAGTTCTCTCAAGCTGTCTTCCTCATGTCATCTCAGGGCGTTTTCCTTTCTGGACAAGCTGGTAAAGCTATAAATGTATACATTTTTCAAATTAATATCCAGGATTTTTATTTCTTTAAAACTCTTAAAATCAAAGTGGCACAGATACGTGCCGGCAACTCATTGACATAGGTCAATGACGATTAAAAATTAAAAATATATATTTGTGCTTTTATAATAGCCTTTCTGTTGAGAGGCTTCAGACTTCAAACTGTGTATTTGGGGTTTTGGATATGTCAGGTAGAACAAAAGTTATCATTACTTTTATAAAGGGTAAATTTTACCACTAACAGAATATGTAAATGAAGTTGCAAAAATTTAGAACTTCCAAAATGAGTATAAAAACAAGGAATCTCTCTATAAAGCACATTGGTCAGCCATAACATTACAAAGTATGGGGTAGGTTCCCCTTGTGCTGCCTGGGCTCCGCCCTGAGGGCCTCTAGGGGTACACTGTGGTGTCTGGCACGAGGACCTTAGGAGTGCTGCATTGGATTTTCTGTAGGAACGACCCATTGCTCTCAACAGGTGTAAATTATCCTTGAGTACTCATGATCCTTTTACCAGTTTACTGGCATGTAATTGATAATCAATGTTAATGTGTTTATGTTATCTGGTGTTAATGTTATGGCTGATCGGTATAAGTTGCAACAAGTGTGATCTGATCTCAGTCTCGATCTCAGCACCAAAACCATCTTCACCTTTTTTTTTTACTGTGTCATGAACGAAGAAGAAGCTAGACAAAGCAGTTGGCATATACAGTAATTCCCACACCCACAGGTAACCGCTTTCGTCCACTATTTTAACTCAGAACACAAGCAGGCCACACACTACTGTCGTGCTTTCCACATGAAATACTCAACAAATGTGTGTTTCCTGAAGAAGAAATAAAAAAACACTAAACCAAACAGAAAAATATTGCTGACATCAATGCCAACCTTCCCACATTCAATTTAAAAATGAGATGTCTATGTAGACTACTAGTCACAAGAGACAAATTCCTGGTACTTATCACTTACTGTTGCACACATCCAGCTGCACTATTGTACCAATGTAACTATTTCCAAATGCAAACGACAGACAGGACCAGTTTTTCAAAATAAATATCCCACAAAGGACATTGTACATCTTTGGTTATAATGTACTGGTAACTTCAGTTCTCCAGCAGTGCAGACTTTATCGTTTTTACCTCCTTTACACATCTGATTAGGTTATGAGCTGATAGATTGAAAGAAGGTTAATTACAAACCCCTTTACATCTGTAGCAATGAATATGACATTTCCACATATTATTTCAACATTTTCCCCATCTGCCAACCAAACATTAGCATATTACGTGTGTAGAGAAATTGCAGAAAGTTTCACACAAGTGCTAAAAGTATTACCATAATAGGTTAATGAATATTTATTGCCACCCCACATTGAACCATATGCTCGATCTTCAAACAAACTAGAAGCCTCTACATGGTTGCCGGATCATTTTGTCCTTTTATTTTAGCCTATATTCCTGGTGTTGTTGTTTTTTTATCACTGGTAAAGATCCTACTAATGCTACACAGAGTACAGCGGTTTCCATTATTCCCAAATGAAAGAAATTTGGATCAACAGTCTTCCCAGATCTGCCCAGCCAAACTGAGTAAACCAGGGCGAATCTCATTGGTCAGATGGGAAACCAAGAACCCAAGTGTCACTATAAATGAAATCCAGAATTCAATTGTGGAGCCTTACAGTAGGACAACCACCACTGCAGCACTCAACCAATCAGCCCTCCATGCTAGAGTGACCAGACAGATCCCATTCCTCACTAAAAGTCACATGACAGCCTGCTGGGAGTTGCCTGCCGAAAAGCCCCTGAAGGACTCTCAGACCATGAGAAACAAAATCCTCTGGTCTGAATTGCACAATTCCTCACACAATGTGTGGAGGAAATCAGGCTCTGTGCATCACATTATTAAAAAACATCCATGGTGATGGCAGTATCATGCCATTTTTTCCTGTAACTGGGACGAGGAGACTAGACAGTATAATCAGTATAAGCAAAAAAATGAGGAGTTATCCTGAGTAAAAGTCTCCCCTAGAATGCTCAGGTTCTCAGACTGGGATGGGGGTTTACATTTGATCAAGATAACAACCCAAAGCATAACGCAAAGAATACACTGGTGTGGTTTCAGAACAACTTTGCCAAAGTGTGGCCAGAAAATCGTCTGGGCCTGAACCCTGTTGAGAAACCTGGAAATGGCTGTACTCATCCAATCTGGTTGAGATTGCCAAAAGAAAGGGTGAAGCTGGCAAAAGAAGTTTTGTAGCATCATTAACAAGCAGACTTAAAGATGTATTGTAGTTGCTACCAAAGATGCTTAGCCTTTCCCAGGTGAAAGACGCATCAGGTACATAAAAATCTACCCTTGAGCTTCCAACTCAGTGACGAGTGATAATATACAGTCGGTAGTGTGTGACTCCTCTCTTTCATATGCGTTTTATACAAGTGATTAATGAGAAGCTGCTTTTGCTCAGGATATATTACACATAAATTTGCTGGTAAATCATTAAATCAATAAAAAGCAATCAAAACACCATATTAAAGTGAAACTCAAAATGTGATGAGCCGATTTGATTTATGGATATGAAGCAGTTTCTCTCTCTTATTTCTTTTATCTTACATAATATGGCTTTTTAGGCTTTAGCTGACTGAATATCACTACTTCTTGGGTCTTTCTCGTCCTCTTAAAAAGGGACACACATGGATACTATAAAGAAACTTGCTTACTTAAAAAATAAAATTGGCCAGGTTTCCTTCCCCAGGATACTCTAGAGGTTTATAGCATGTTACAGCTGTAGTCAAAAACACGATCCTGTGCTCATCCCAGGACAATCTACAACCAGTTCTGTTTACTCTTCTGCAACTAGGATAACTGTAAGGATGTATAGTCTCACTGGTAGTCACTTTTCTCTTAACATTCTAATGTGTCATCTCAATGTCAGGTAGGTTGCCTCATTAATGACCTTTGCCACGTCGCCCACCCTTGGGTGAAGATTATTATTATTGGTATTAGGCATCCAACAACATTTGATTTACCTGATTGTTTTAATTTTTTATATTCTTATTCTAATTACCACAGCAAGTTATAGTAGCAGTAGTACTACAAGCAATTATTGATTATTACTAGCAGCATTATAATTATTAGTATTAGTAGCAGGAATATTACAAGTAGTAGTAGTGCTACTATTGTAATACTATTACAGTAGTATTTGTTATTTTAGCATTAGTAGTACTAGTAGTAATACAAAGTAGTAGTAGTAGTAGTAGTAGTAGTAATCGTAGTACAAACTGAAGTAAAACAGTTATTGATTATTAATATTAACAGTAGTAGAAGTAGTAGTACTAGTAATGGCAATAGTAGTAGCACTAGTTTTAGTTATTATTTTCCATATTATTCATATTATTATTAGTAATCGTAATAGTATTCATGGTAGTAGAATCCATAGTATCTGTACTAGTAGTAATAGTAGTAGTCATTAATGTTATTAGTAGGTGCACTACTACTAGCAGTATTAGTAATGCAAGTAGTAGTAGTACTATTATAAACTAAAATTAATATTGGTAGTAATAGTAGAAGTCATAGTATAACTACTTGCAGTAATAGTATTAGTATTACTCCACTGTTATTATTATTATTATCTATATTATTCATATTTTATATACTAGTAGTAGTAGTAGTAGTAGTAGTAGTTATATGACCATTGCTATTATTTGTAGTAGTAGAACTGATTATTATTGGTATTGGTAGAGGCAGTATTACTAGCAATATTAGTAATGCAAGTAGTAGTAGTAATTAAAGTTATTAGTAGAAGTGATGGTAGTAGAAGTATTACCATTAATATAGTATTATTGAAGCAGTAGTATTGATTATTATTATAGTATTATCAATGTTATTAGTAGGGGCGGTACTACTAACAATACTTGTTATGCAAGTAGCAATAGTACTAATTAATGTAGTGGTAATTTATTAGTAATGATGGTAGTAGAAAAAGTTTTTCCATCATCATTATTATCGTTAATAATAGTAGCAGTAGTAGTAGTAGTATTGATTATTATTAATATGTTATTTGGTCGAGGCGGTACTACTAGCAATACTTGTTATGCAAGTAGCAATAGTACTAATTAATGTAGTGGTAATTTATTAGTAATGATGGTAGTAGAAAAAGTTTTTCCATCATCATTATTATCGTTAATAATAATAGTAGTAGCAGTAGTAGTATTGATTATTATTAATATGTTATTTGGTAGGGGCGGTACTACAAGCAATAGTATGAATGCAATTTGTGATAGTAGTAATACTAATTAATGTAGTGGTAATTAATGTTATTATTATTATTATTATTATTATTAGTGGTGGTAGTAGAAGAAGTCTTACTATTATTAGTACAAGTGGTAGAAGTAAAAGTACTGTAGAAGTGGTAGTTTTTATTATCATTATTATTAGTATTAGTATTAGCAGCACTAATAATACCAGTAGTAGAAGTAGAAGAGCGGGTCGGTCAGTACCTGCCAGGAGCTGGAGGGGATCTCGGCGAACCTCCCAATGCCTCCGAACGCGTAGCATGTGTACAGACGGTCCCGAGACTCGGAGCAGTGCCAGAGCAGGCCGAAGCTGACCGAGTGGCCGCTCCTCCCGTGCTGCTGCTCCTTCACGATCCACGCCGGAGAGATGAAGCTGAAGCTGCAGAGCGCTACGAGCGCGGCGGACAGCAGCAGCCAGAAGCAGCCCACACAGCTGAACATGGTGCCGGTGCCACCCGCGGCGTCTCCCCTGTCCCGGTCAAGCAGAACATGCATCTGGAGTGCGCGCGCAGTACGTGGAGGCAAACATACCCTGTTCTGGAAAGCGGTATTAATTAGGTGAAAGTGCGCGAGGGGGGGGGGGGGAGTGAAAATATATTAAAAATATATTTATATTTAGATATAATGATAAATGAATAAATCAACAAAGCGCGCGCCAGGAAGTTTAGGCGCCCGCCAGCGGAGTAAATCCCAACATGCGCGCGCGGTATTCCAGGAGGGCGCGTGAGCTGTCAGTCACAGCCGGTGCGCATGATTCCAAACGCGAGTACTGTACTGAGTTTTAGTCTTGGTCCGGAGCTCTGCACACTGCCAGGCCGCCTTACGGGTGTGTAAACATTAGTGCATGGTTACGGAGCTCCTCTCCAGTTCCGTGCGCGTGTGCGTGTGCGCGCCGCTTTACGCGCGTCAGCTGCCGGTGGGCGTCGCCTCGGGATGTTTTCAATGGCCACGTTCCAAACCGCATCCTCGCGCATTACATAGTATTTCGACTCTGTTTTAAATCTGACATGTGAGTGTTTATTATGGCAATAAGTATTACGAGTCCTGGTGTTGTATCCCGATTCATCATAATGCTCTTCTGGTACTTCTGCACCTTCTCCTGCTCATGCATGCATACAGGAAAGGTCTGTTGCTCCACAGAAGCAGTTTTCTCATATTTGCATCTATGAATAATCTGGCATGGAGGCTTGATTTTTTTTTTTTGTGTCAAGAAATCCTGATGTCTTGTCCTGTTTACATCTAAGCACCCTTTCAAGAAGGTTTAAGATTTAAAGAGGGTCCCTTCCTTATGACTTCTCAAGCAGTTTTTCCATTGCTGTTGTCACCAAGGAGCACTGTTGCCCTGCACCTTTGGGGTCCGGGTTCGATTCCCACCTCAGAGTCTGTGTACATGGAGTTTGCATGTTCTCCCCGTGCTTGGTGGGTTTCCTCCGGGTACTCCGGTTTCCTCCCACAATCCGACGACAGGAAGATTTGGCTAATTGGCGTTCTCAAATTGCCTGTAGTGTGTGAATGAGTGTATGAGTGTACAGTATATATGTGTGCATGCCCTGTGATGGATTGGTACCCCGACCAGGGTGTACCTCACCCCATTCCCCAAGTCTCCTGGGATAAGCTCCAGGCCCCCACAACCCTGTATACAGTACATGATAAAGCAGTATAGACGATCATTGAGTGAGTGAGTGAGTGTTGTCAACAAGCTGTTTTGTGCATTAATTGTGTACTTAGGTAATGCATACAAGTGGTTTCCTGATACCACAGTCAATCCAGTATATAATAAGTACATGACCAGAGTTTCAAATATGGAGTCATTTGTCATATGTGAATATCAACACCCAGTCTTCCTTCTGAGAAGCAATGAGGACATCTACTCACCTAGTAACTACTATAGTGAATGATTTGGGAACTTTGCAATTAATATTAGTTTCAAAATCTGCCTTGTTGACATACATCAATGCTAAAACATCAATGCAAATGCATTGCATTAGAACAAAATGTCTTTCTGTTCTTGTCCTAAACATCAGTGATAATTAAGGCATCTACAGAATAATAAGAGTTGTTAACTGACGGTTAGTCTTAAGACCTGATTCAATCAGTACTAGATGGAGTAAGTATTTAAAAATGTGAAAGAGTGCTACTGCCCTCTACTGGGCATTTCATTTTTAATTGTTTATTCTCCCAATAAAGCTGAGAATCAGGTGCACTCCATCCCTTCTTTCGACGACGCATCTGGATTACCTTATGCTGCATGCTCTTTTGCTTGTGTTAGATAAAGACCACGAAGACATTTAACGTGATAAATGCAATTTACACTCAATGGCCACTTAATTACTAACAGGAACACCTCTGAATGCTTGCTCATTCACACATCTTTGTGACTTTCAAACACTTATTGCATGGAAAAAAATGTCTAATAAATATCTAGAGTGTATTTGCATGATCCTGTGTGGTTGCGATAAAACCTGCGTGTAACGTTGTTCCTAATAAAGTAGCCAACTTGCACACAAAAAGATACAGAGCGGTTTCAATAATATATGTATTTAAATCAAACACAATTTAAATATATTATAGATTACACATACATATCAGGAAAAAAAAAAAAAAAAACACATAATAAATGGTACATAGTACCAAAAGTCCATCTGTTTCTGGTTCTTCTCCACATCTCCACGAGGTCCGGAGCAGTATCGTCGCGCCTTCAGTGTAAGCTATTCCCAAAGAACAGGCATCACTGGAATTCGCTTAGACACACACACATTTGACAACTCGTAAAAAAAAAAAAAAAGGAAAGATAAAGAAAAAAAACAAAGAAAGAAAAGGAAAAAAAAAAAAAGACACCATACAAAAAAGAAGTTACATTAATCGAAACCAGAAATCTACATCATAGACTGGAGATGTGGGGGTTTAAACATTGCACTAGCACTTGTCCATGTTGGAGTAAGACTATGGAGTAGAGCTGATTCTGGAGTCGACATGGTGGGGAAGTTTAAGCTGCAGCTTAATCTGTCAGTTTAAATCAACTTATACTGGAACAGCGCATCAGTCCGTTCGGCTTCCTGGAAACCCGATGATAAAATCCTGTCGTAGTCTGATTTAACGGCACAGCGACACGGACACGCCTGCAAATAAAACTGTACAGAGCCACCATGGGTAAATCTTTGCACTATTTAAAAATAAAAAATAAATAAAAAAAGGACTGAAAGAGACGCAGCTCTCTATAGCTAGCCTCATAAAATGGAGGAAGGAAGCTTCTAAGGGAAGATAAGAAACGAGGATTGTAGTAACCCAGACTTTATAGTGACTTTGTTCAGGTTCGTAAGAGCTCGGCATGGGAACGGCGTGACACAGCAGACTCGTTTTGTCTCCATGTTCATTTCGCCTCACTGTCCTTTTTGAGATTTTGTTCTGAAAGTCCACGTCTCTTGTACATCTGGTTCCATTCATGCTTAAAAATTTTTTTTCTTAATTTGGGCTCCTCTTTTTAGTTTAAAATAAAGCCTTCATAATGCTTGAAATGTTGGTCACATGACCCCCAAGTATACATACAAACATCATCCTGTCTTTCTCACGCTCACTCTCTCTCTCACAGATACACATACATACATATATATATATACACATACACACACACGTGCAACTTGAGGAGGTTGTGGAACTGCACAAACACTTTGTTTTAGCTTCATTATTACATAACTCGCCACTGGGGAAATGCCGTGTGCAGTTTTAGCTCCAGAATTTTGGCTCTGATGGCAGCAGCTGGGAGGCTGGGAGCAGAGTTAGTCTTCCTTCTTCATCGGCACACAAAGTCATAGCTACAAGACATCACAGATGCATGGTTAATACTTATTATGGATACTTATGTAACCTAATCATCTTTTGTCCATGTGTGTATGTGGCAGATACGGGAAATCCTTTCAAACTTTGCATTTCTGTGGCTAAATTATGAGAAAACAGTCAACTGTTTTCTGTATTTCTTCACACATTGAGGATGACACTTTGATCATGCTGTGCCTAATTAAAATGGACACAAGCCTAAGAAATTAAGTTTGTATCAGATACTGAATGTCTGTGATGCTCCCAAGTTCACAAAAAAACAGAGAAGGGTACGTGAAATTGAAATGAAATCTTAAATAAACGCGAGTTTTGCCCTTTTCACTTTTGCAGGTATCCAAAACTGGCATTTACAATGTTAAAAAATATTTTAGTTCAAGAAGACCACATGAACAGTTTCCCTAAGTCACCACATACAGTATGTAAAACGATGAATTAACCATGCTGCTGTACAGTTCAGCACACATATAGTACCTGACTGGATGTTGATAGTGGGCTTTCCTGTCGTCCCTGCTGCATGACGTCATTGACTATCATTTTAGCAATTTTCCAAGCCATTTCCTCCTGAGCCTGCAATGAGTCATCACAGAAACACAAATGTTTGCTAAACGACATAAACAAAGTTTCTTTTCCAAAGGATCACAGGAAGTATATAAAGTTTAACAAGCACTACAAATGAAAGGGTCGTTCAAGTCAAACCAGGACTTATCATAAATTTGGCTGACGCTTTTACCTTGCTCAAGAGGTTGAAACCTGGCTTAAAATCAATTGACATTTACAGAAGACTTTAAGCACAGTACGGTGATGAGACTCATAGTCGCTGTAAAACATTTGAATTATGTTTTTTGAATGAACGTTTTTAAAGAAGGCCGTACAATCCGTGAATGATGATCCCAGTCGAGGTGGCTTGGAGCCGACTGCAGTCTTCCCCATGAACATTCAGCGAGTGGAACACCTGATCATTGAAAATCGATGGATAACTTGTTACAGATTTCCGAAACAGATGCATGTGTCTGTACACACTGTACACATATTCATTCATGAACACCACTTGCACGTTACATGAACTCTGCTACAGTCATGTACTATAGTCCTGACCTCGCTCCAAGCCATTTTTACATGTTTGGGACACTAAAGAGGTTCCTGGAAGGCCAGCGGTTCAGACACTGGGGTTCCTGGAACGCCAGCGTTTCAGACGCAGAGCAGGCAGTCCGGCAAACGTGGAGCTGACGTTCTGAGAAAACTCTCTACCTTGAAACGATGGGATAAGTGCATTATTGAAGCAGGGAATTATATATAAAATAAAATAAAGGTGATTTTTACCCTCATGACTGTGTTCAGTTATTCTGCAAAATCAAAATTCCAAATTTGACTTGAACACCCATTCAAAAGTAAATAAATAAATTACAAATGTGGGCTTTTAAAATTAGATTTTAATAAGCTTCAGTTGCAAATTGTCCAAAGCCTACCTCGTCTGTGTTTCCTTGCACCCATTTCTTCATCGCCTGGGAAAACATCGAACCTAGAACAGAAGCAGAGAGAGCGGTTTGAGTCGGTTGGTTCTGCCACAGCGTCTGGATCCAGTGTGAATTGTACTGTAGGCTCAGAAGCCGTCAACTGTGATTGTGTACCAGACAGATGGAAAACGCCCGAGTGGCCACGCTGCGCTTCAGTGCCTCGGCATTACACTTTGAGTCAATCTCAAAAACTGTTCTCCAAAGCACAGAAATGTGACAGAGAATGAGAGCAGGTGAAACAACACAAGAGAGAGAGGGAGAGCAAACGATTTCTCCTTTCATCTCTTGCTCTTCATCGTAATCACACCAAATCACGGTCTTCTCATCACTATGGCAACACACACTTCAACTCACTCCAACTCGGGCCTGAAGGGCACTTCAGCATGAGTCGAGAGCCGATTCACCCGGCGTGCGGCGGGCGCTACGAGCATGTCGGTGTGTATACCAGACAACACGCGCAGACAGATGGGACCAAAATATTCGCAGACAAACTGACATGTTATGGTTTATAAATTGAACAGAATAGAAGAATATCTTCCATTTAAAAAAAATTATACACAAGAGCATTTCATCAAGCTGAATCTGATTTAATTATCACTATCTTGTGTTTTTCTTACCCTTGGACTTCTTGACATCCGGTTCTGGCTCGGCTTCCCGTATAAACTGTCCCAGCTCGTTGACTTTGCCAAAGGTCATTCTTCTGAACAAAAGAGGAGACGGTATCTCTTAATGGACAAAAACTTCAGCAGAACTGCATTTCTCTCATTTATACCTATTTAACAAGGCTTAACTCCTTAAAAAATACAAATATAATTTTATATTCAGCATGTCAACAAAACCTGATGCTTCTACATCTATCAGCTCTGTTTCTCTGCACTTGTGGAGAATATTTGTCAAAGATAAAAGCACTTACATTTTTCACATAAACTATATAATAATGATTATAATCACAAGCTAAGACAAAATGTAATGGAACTGAAGTATATTAATTCTAAGAGAAAAAAAATCCTCAAAGATTGTTTTCCCCTTACCTATTTGTGCATTAAATTACATGAGAATTTCTGCACCTATTTTTAAATTAATTAACCTTACCATTACACAACACAATAAACTTTTAAAACTTAAATTAGATTAGGGCTGAAACAATTCCTTGAGTAACTTGAGTAATTCGATTACAAAAAATTATTCTTTTAATTAATTTTAAAAGCTTGCATTATGTTTTTGCACAATTATGTGTTTGGCGTGACACAGCGCTTCCGACGAAGAAACAGCGCTTACATCACCCACAAAGCGGAAGGAGATGCAAACAGTTAGCTGTGTATTGATTTGAGGGAGCGTTCTGTTGCGCGCTCCAAAATGGAAGGGAGCGATAAAATTATATTAAAATGAATTTTAATGTGCACCTTAGTTTTTTTGATACTTAGTCATTTTGAAATACCTTTTTTTAGTTTTTGCATTTGAGAAAATGCTTTAAAATAAGAATGTATGGCACTGTAATGCACTTAATTCATCTCAGTCAACTTTAAGCTATTCCTTGTATTGTGAATAATGACAATGTTTATTTTTGATAAAATGCTGGATGCATTTAAAAAATAAAAGTTGATTTTTTTCTAAAAAGAAAACCAATTAATGTTTCTTTCTCTCATATATATTTTACATTGCTGTTTAATTAAATAAAAGTACATTTTATCCGATTACTCTATTAATCGATTACATGTTTGGTAGAATAGTTGATTACTAAATATTCGATAGCTACAGCTCTAAATTAGATTAAAAATTTTATCAAAAGACCTACAGAGTAAAGAACACGCTAAAAATACAGAGCATTTAAGTAAATAACTTGAAGCATGGTGTAACGCACCCAGCGTACGGTCTCTGATACAGAGACTCAGGGTCCAGACTGGCAATGTCCACGGTTATTGCCTCATCGAAGTTCTTCAGGATTTTCACTGCTGCTTTTTTGGAGCCCTGCTGTAACAGAAAAACAATGGAGGAATGATTTTACAAAAAACACACGTAGAGTAAAATATTCGAACTCTGAGAATTTCACTGCTGTCCCACAGCTTAACACAAAGCATGGACAAATTGAAAGCCAGGCCGAAATTACGTATCCAAGCTATCAGCCTTTTATACGGTGATGTGGTGTGTGTGCTACTATTTTCTAAATATGTGGTAAATAAGTATATGTGGAAATAAAGAGCTATGTACACTCTGTAATATCTTTAACATGCATTTAGGGAATACCACAAAAGGCACCACATGACAAGTTTCATTGTCAGGAAGAGATAAACACTATGTCTAAATAAAGTCCCAGGGACATAAGTACTCACTATTCCACAGTTTCCTAATAATGCAGTTAATCAGTCTTACATTTCAGTTAAATTACCTCAGTGGCCACTTTTTGCCTACTTAATTAGACTTCTAGACACCTCTAAATCCTTATTAGTTTAGCAGCAATATAATTTCTCACTACATTGCCTGGGGCGTTGCTGGATATCATTAAGAGACACTGGGAAAACAATTGTCAAACAGAACCCTACTTCTTTACTCCCACGTTCCCATGATCAACTACCGCTCGTAACGTGGTAACATTTACACAAGACTACCTCCTCCGCCAGGAACAAAATGTCATCGTGACAAACAGAAATACCACAAGCCGAGGCCAGCCATTGAGAGTGAGGGGGTCTGATAATGCGTGTGGCTGAAAGGTCACCTGAGCCTGCGACCCTTCCGAGGAGACGGAGCCGCGTTCGTTGTCCACGGTCATGCCCTGACCTGATGAGGCTGAGGTTCCAACGATGAACTCATCCGCCCGTACGGAATTGATGAGGTCGCTCAAGTATTTGTAGTACAGATCGCTGGAAAGGAAGCCTGGCAAATAGACCTGGGGTAAACAACAGAGAGGAAAAACATGCTGAAAACAGGAACTTGTCTATTTTCTTTTTAATATACATAAATATTTTCTTATAAAATATAAAGAAATCCTTAAAGCAAGTTATTAAAGGTTAAATAATAAAGAATTTCCATTACGACTACAAATTATTCTGCCTCATGAGAAGACATGAATAATATAATAACAATACAATAAAACCTTGGATTGCGAGCCACATAGTCTGAGAGTGTTTTGCAAGATGAGCAAAAATTGTCACTTGATAAACGTGCATGGTTTTGCTCTATAAGCAGTACGTATACGCAGTGTCTGCTAAGCATCACATGATCATAATTGAGCCAATGGTTCTTCTCTCTCTCGTTCTGTGGGACTGTGGGTAATTGTCTCCCATTATTTTGTGTGTCCATGACAATGGAATGTCACATTTCCGCAAAATCCTTAAAAGGAGGCAAAAGCGTCATTAGAGCGTCACACGAAATGAAAATCTTTCTAGTACGCCAGACAGCAGTGATTCCGTTTGAGTGTGTGTGTGTGTTTGACTCTCATCCTACACAATAACCCCTCCTCCTTCTCCTTTCTCTCATCTCCCTCACACCAGCTATGATTCTTTTCAAAGGTTAATTAGCTTAATTTTTACTTTATCTTTTGCTTTCATCATTTTTATATGAATATCTACATTAATATTTTGGAACAAATCATCTAAGTTTCCATTATTTCTTATAGGGAAATTTGATATACGAGCGCTTTGTAGATCAACCACATTTCTGGAACAAATTATGCTCACAATCCAAGGTTTAATTGTAATAATAATCATGAAGAAAGCCCTTTGTCGCTAAACCTAAATCTACTTCCTTTTAAAACATGCTTTACAAAATACTATAGTGTCTGGCCTAATCATTAACACTACATATGAAGTTTAATTTGTGTTCCAGCTGCTAGTGAGGTCCTGACCGACCCTCTCCATGGTGGTCCAGGCCTGGCGTAGTGGAGTGGTAAAGCAGTCGGGCAGAGGGCCGCCCTCTCTACAGATATTCGACTCGATCTCCATCCGAACCGAGTCGCCGAAGCCCAAAGGGTTGGTGGCTTGGAGTGAAAAATACCTGAGAAGACAGGCCACTTATTAATTAATCAATGGAATCCAATATATTTACATAATATTTATACTTCAAGAGAAAGACAGCACATGCAGATATTCTCAAATTAATGGAAATTGTGCTTTCTAAAAAAAATGGTGTTGTGCAAGAGGAATAAAACACTTCAGAAAGCGCTGTTGGAAAATAATAAACTTCATAGTGGTAACTAGTGGTTGTGTTTTATTCCTTGTGCAAGTTGGCATAAATAAAAACTAAAATCTGGATTTTTGGTGTAACTAGGATGTCTTACTTGTCATAAAGGATCATGGCGTCATTCTGCGCCTCCTGCCCGTCGTATTGTCCTTTTTTAGCAGCCAGCTGAACCTGGAAGTTATCTGCAGCCAGCCAGAACTGCAGGGTGTTCACTGCCTCCTCCTTCTCCATGTACTGCAACACAACAACCAAATTCATCCGTTACAGGAACCCCCCTCAGCACTTTTCAGTAACATTCACAAACCACCTTTTTCAACGTTTCCTTTGAACTTTTCTGCATGGTCGCAATTTTTTAAATTAAATATTTGTTAATACTCAGCATTTTTTACATCATTATATACCGTGCACTGGGACGGAGCACCCTTTACCAAAAAGCAATATTAAGAAGAAACACTTACTGTATGATTACAGTGGTTAAAAAAATAAATAAATAAATTTTTAAAAAACTCAACTGGGTCCTCACCTCAGAAAAGTAGAACAGAGCGGACTCGCAGAACAAGATGTCTGCCAAGTACACGGAACCGCTGGTCAGCACCTCAATCAGGTACTTGCAAAAATATTGGCTTCGCAAGAACTCTGTAAAGTGCCTGGGGAAGACAGAGATATTAAATGTGCTTTGGGTAATGAAAATTAAACAAAAAATTTAAGCAATATGAAAATTAAACGAAATCTTACAGGTTAAATACTGTATTGCATGTGTGATTGTAAATAGTGTATGATTGTTAATTAATGTTAATAATTAAAAAATCATGTGAGAAGTTTTGGGTCAAACAGGCACTTCTGCTAAAACTGACTACAATTAAGCTTTACTATTTTTCTGTTGAACAAAATAGTAACTTGACTTTACATTCAAACCTTTGACTTAAATATAATTTAAAACAGTTCTCAGATTTGCTTTATATGAACCATACATGCAAGTCTTATCGTCTTATCCGCTGTTTGATCCATAAGGTAAGCCTGTTTATCCGTTCATGTTTTACTAGTGCCTTGCATAAGTTAAAAAAAATGTTCTACTCTGTTGTAATGTGCAAAACGAACTGAAAACTGCTGTTTATCAAAGATCCAATCCATCAAAGTCAGACGATCAGGATGCAGCTGTTTAAAGATGACTCATATCCCATTAAGACTTGCAGCTGGAATTACGGCCAAGGTTCCACCAAACAGGGTGAAAACTTTTGCTAAAAACTTCAGTCTGACTATGTTTAATTAACCAGTGTGTGATACCATAAGGAAAAATTGTGCACTTTCAAATGTTTAGATTCAAACTACAGACATCGGATGACTTTATAAACGTCAGTTTGGAACACTATGGAAAAAAATATGGACCAGTTAATGGGTGTGAATACTTATGCAAAGCCCTGTATGATTATGTGGACTGCTTTACGTTTTAATACCTCAAAAGTTTTTTAAGGGGGAAGAAAAATGGAGAAACAAGTAAAGGTACTTACTGCTGCTCCATGATGGTAAACACTACTGACTGAGCAATAACGAAGCAGTTCGGGTCCACCTGACCGTCCTCGCCACAGATTTTAGCTGGCAAAGAGATAATTGCATCATTTTACTAGTAATCTCGATCCCTGCGTGGTGAGAATAATCTTAATCACCAGATCTCATGACAAATGTTTGCAAAATTATTAGAGATTTTCCTTCCAGATAATGACATTTCCCATAAATAAATTCCTCTTATATTAGACATCATCCTTGACAACAAGAAGGAGGTAGAAAAATCATATAGAGGACGAGGCTTTCTTTCCTACCGACGATGTCGTTTCGTATCTGCTCGGTGATCGGGATGGGTCTAGAAGCATCCGGAGACACATACTTGGTAAAAATGCTGACTGCGTCCCGCTCTATACCTGCAGCAGAGATAATAAATAAATAAATAAATAAATACACTTAATGCACGGTAAAATGAAAGGGAAACATGTGCGTGTGTACATATGATTCTCACTGGTAAAAACAAAAGTATGATTCTTTAAACTATCCAGAACCATATGACATCCTTTGTCATTTTAATGCTGCGTAGAAAATGATCCCGGAAAACGACTTTCAATTCCACAAAGGTGACATGGAGAGCGCAGACGCGCGGCCTGACTGCATTTCACGCTGCGCTTTATAGCCCTCTTCTAATGTAGATTTAGAGTTGGCTAGTTTTTATGCTCGTTCGTTGAGGGGCTGACTGTTTAAGAGCCTTAGGCTGATAGCATCTGCCTCTCCTCGCAAGGTTAATGCCATGACTTTTAGCTCAATTGACTTGCTCCGCTCGCTGCCTTCCTTGCGGCTTCCTTCTATGTGCCGTAATGAAAGTCCCTGCGAGGGATTTCTTACAGATCGTGCGCTTCTTCTGCCAGTTGTAGCAAACACAAACGAGCGCCATTATCAACGCCCTGAAGACAGGAAGCGTCGTTAGCTGCTAAGACTGAATCTGCTCATGTAAATGCTGGGATTCCACGAATTGTGTAGAAAGAAAGTTAAAGACTTGATGTGCTCTACAACGCTGCGCTCTTAAAACTGGATGGTTAAAGTATCTGATTTATTTGCAGTTCTGGTGCAGCAAATTCTCATGTGATTTAGGAGTCATTTATTCTAAGACTGTGTTATTTAACAAAAAAAATGAAAGGGGGATTCCTGATATATAAGCAACATTAGTGATGTCATTATCTTGCACACTTTCGCCGTCGCTCAGGACTTACTCTTCATAAGCTTGTCGGACAGCTCGCGGAGTGCGTTCCCGGCCAGGCCTTTAACCGGAGTTCCAGCCCTGGAGGATGACGAGGAAGTAGATGAGCGTCGGGTCAGCCTCAACCCTTCCTCGTGATTGACAGAGTCTCGGCGTCCTGCTCTCAAATAGGTGTTAGAGTCCTGTGGGCTGGAAGGCGTCCGAGAGTTAAAAGTGTCCTCGTAATCCCCTTCATCTAACCCGGGTGAGGTGCTGAAATCCGGTGGCGAGTCTGGGGACACTGAGAGGCCCAGGGTGGAGGCGGTCTCGGCCAGGGAACTGTGTTTCACGGAGTTGAGGCTGTGAGCGCGCACACGCGACCAGCTGGTGGAACGGAAACTCTCAGCCTCCAGCCAAAACCGTGCCAGATGCTCGGCGGACCGCGTCACCATGAAGTGTAAATAGTAGGGCCGCGCCACGGGGTCACGGAGCACCTGCTCCACCGTCTTGGAGAGGCGAGATCGTGTCTCCTGCGTCTGATAGTTCACGCTGGAGCAACCTGAAGAGGAACCGCAAGCAAATATTATCTTATTAATAATAACAACAACAACAACATCTTTTCCATTCTGACTTTCTTTAATATAATATCGCACTTGGGTTCTCAAAATTTAAAACTAAACTAGGGCAATTTTTACAATAAAAACCAGGAACGTCCCAAACACCTGTGACTCAGGCGTGCATCTGCCTGCTTTCTAAATGATGTAATCCATACACCTGGGTCTCGTTACACCTCTCCTAACCTGCATTGTTGTATGATGTGCTGTGCATACACATAAAAGAATTTGAATTGGGTTTAACAGCAGACAGAGCAACAGTTTTCTCTCCAGGACAGCAGCAGCAAAGCAGTTAAGTCATATGAAACTGATCCCTCACTGGCACAATGGCAAGCAACAGCTCTGTGTTATCACAGATCAAAGCATGCGACGGGAGAAAAAGGACCGGGTCAGACTGGGATGGGCGTCTCTCTAGAGAAGGGCCAGGGACGGAAAGACTGACTATGTTGTAACGGCTGTCTGGTTTTGACGCGGAAGGATTCCCCTTTGTTTAAAAGTTGCGACACCAGTTCAACCACACATCTCTACCGTCATGTCAGGATTTACTGAGCACCGCGAGGATGCACGCAGAACGCCGAAAAACACTGCAGTAGAGATTTCCTTACTAATAATGTCTGCTTTGATATCTTTAGTAATTTGTTACATCATTATAAACTAATATTAATTGCAGATTAGTTACAACTCATTTTCATATCGGACTGAAAGAGATGCAGTAGAATAAGGAAAGCGGCGCACCCAAGTCTCCGAAGTGAGCCGCCTCCATGTGGCTGGGCTGCTTTTTAAGGATGGCTGTGCGGCCACGTGCGAATGAGTCCATGTTCGCCGAGATGGCACTGATGGCCACGTGGCTCGGGCCGGCCGCCTCCAGAATGGCATGGTGATTCCTTGAGGGCGAGTTGGGTGACACTGCAGAGCCTGCTGAGAAGGAAAGAAAAAAAATAATTAAAAAAAAAAAAGAAAAAGACATTGGCGAGAAAAATTAAATTTAATGTAGCCTGTATAATAAGCATGAGCTCTTAAAATACATGAGTCGTGTGTGTGCTTGCTCCGAGCTACAGAACAGACCTTATGCAAAAAGAAAATGGCTTACCCTTTCTTTATCAAAGTGCAAACACTGTGCATTTAACATCGGCAAAGGGCATGGAGTTAAACTGTTCGTATAACTGTGCGTGCAGCTGTGTGTGTGTGTGTGTGTGTGTGTGTGTGCAGCTGACTTTACATAACCTTGAGAAATTCAGGCCATGTCTCCCAGTGAACTAATTTAAAGATAAAAATCAGTTGTGCGCTGAAAACATGATCATGATGTCTTGAGTGTTGTAACACTCTAAACTTTTATCTGATCCTTCACCATGTGACAGAATAACAAATAGGCAAATAAACGAAGCTTCGGATTCTATATCCTCTGCTACCGGTCAGAAACGCCTAAAAAGCAATGACTAAGATTGAGAAGATATTAATCAAATACATTCTCTGCAGATAATATACTCACCTCTGCTTGCTTTCGGATCGACTGCTTTCTCTGGTTCCTTTCCTTTAGCTGGAGGGCAAAGAACACAAGATGTCTGACCTCACAGGAAGTGAATTGCAGCTAAATTACTAAGATACAACTAGGACTGACTTTAAGTGTGAAATTAATTGCTGGGTCATGCTGTAAGAGGAAAATAATGACCAGCAGAGTTACTGTCTCAACTGTAAAGCTGCACATCCTCAAGTTTTCTGCTGCTCCATGTCTACAAATACAGATTAAATAGCTGAATGCAATTTTTCCTCCATTTACTTTTACGCAAAGTTGAAAATGTCTGTAAAACAAGCTAACTTTTTCCATTATAACACCTGTCTTCCTGTCACCTGCCTCTTATTATCCACCTTTCTTGAACGTAATAAAGCAAAAAATGCAGCTTGTCAGGATACAGAGCAACCAGAAATCCCTTCGTCATGGTCTGGAAACTTTACTTTAATTGTTACATTGTTAAAAGGTGCTCAAACCTGGAAACGCCTTGTATATATGTTTAGTTTATGCCGCACACAACCTCAATAATGTAGCATACATCGTGTTAGTACACCAAACAAGTACAGTGCAGCCAGGCAATACTTCCAGAAAACTCCTGAGAGGGAAAAAAATGTGGCTAAAACAGGAAAGAAATTCTGTGAACGTCAGGTCGTGTGTCACATTATTCAAATGCTCTAGCAAAGGGCATCGAAATGCGATGTGCAAAGGGCATCAAGTCAAAGTGGGACTTGTGATGAAATATCTCATGAATGAAAGAGCTAAATAACTGACATTTTACGGGCAGGGGTAGCTCAGTGGCTAAGGCAATGGACTACTGACCAGAGGATAAAACCCACCCCTGTGCATGGCCCTTAACCTTCAACTGCTCAGGTGTTTAAGGAGATAAAAAAAATTCCTTTGCCATCTGCCAAACGCCATAAATGTAAATGTTTTTTTTTTGTTTGTTTTTTTAACAGACGACTTCGAGCACAGTACGGTACTTATACTCTTAGCCGCATAAAACATTTGAACTTGGCTGGGAGTTACTGCTACATCCCATACATTCCTGAGCCATTTCCACATGTTTGGGCTATTAAAGGAGTTCCTGGGAGGCTAATGTTTCAGACGTGAACCACGCAGTCTCTGCTTGAGAAAATGTAAAGAAAATATGAAGTAAAAGCCGAATCAGAATCAAATGAGTGTATTGACACTTCACCTGATTACTTTATCTGTACCGTGCCTTCTTTTCATTACTGTTTTTGAAATATGTCCATAAACGTAGTTTTTGGAAAAGAATCACTTTTCACTAAAGTAAAAGGCCATTAAAGGAGTTCCTGAGAGGCCAGGGTTTCAGAAGTAACGCAGGAAGTCCTATTATGGCTCAGGCATAGTGAGAAAACATTCTACGTTGATGGTATCAAAGTACATTAGTGTAGCAGGGGACTATACTGTATATAGAAATAAAGGTAGTTTTTACTGTCATAACAGTGTTCTGTTATTATATGCAATCAAAAGTCCCAGTTTGACTTGAACACCACTTGTTTCAGGCTGACTTTTCTCACCCCAAAATTAATTAATTAATAAAATTGCAGTTAAATATATATATATATTTTTATAGAAAATATTTGATCAACTGATGTTTGTACATCTTTGTTAAACAACATGTTAAAAATCTGATCATTATCAGGATTAGATTAGGTTGCGAATTGGTGGTTTAGTGGTATAGGTTTCTCGCCTCCCATGTGGAAGGCCCGGGTTCAATCCCCAGCCAAAACCCAGACACTGGATGCAGTGTCGGTCCCAAGACCAGATAAAATGGGAGAGTTGCATCAGGAAGAGCATCTGGCGTAAAACCTGTGCCAAGTTGTTGTGCGGATCAGTTGGTCCACTGTGGCGACCCCTCAACAGTAGTAACCGAAAGACTAACAACAACAACAACAACAATCAGGTTTAGATTAAGTGTCACATGAGATTATCTTTTTTTTTTGTTGGTCAACTTCTCTCAGTCTATGTTTCCTGTTCCTCTAATTTTCTGCACGTGTAATCGTTCGTTCTTCTTGTTTTACGGCGATTGACATCACGTAATCTGTTCCTGTATGTATATATTAGAACCAGAGTATTAATATTAACCAGTGGTTTGTCTATTCAAACCTAAACTACTTCCAGCTTTTGCTTCTGCCCAATCAGATTCAAGAATTCGCCAGCGCCGCGGTCTAAACCAGATCCCTAGATATGTCTCGCGCAATAAGGCAGGGTGCAAAATTATACACCCCTACATCAAATCATGTCATCCCTATGAGTTTATGGGTGGAGGGGTGGGGTTTTAAAAAATTGTGTGTGTTTTTTAATTGTTGTTTCTTTTCTGTGCTTCAATTAATTGCACTATTTATTCTTACTGTCTTTGTAAAAGTGTATAAACAGGAAGTCAAGAAAGACTGATGGATGGACGGATGAATAGAGACATAGAGACACCGGGGTAGTTGGTGCTTTGGATTGCAAATGTGCGCACAAAATCAGTGAAGACATGCAAAAAAAAAATGTCTACACGACCTGCGTTTAAAAAGACAGCACGGAGAAGATAATTAAAAACACACTTAAGAAAATAAATGTGTGTAATTCGTGTGTGAGCTGTTTAGTTTAGTAGAGTTGTCATTAATGCTAGCTGTGTGGTTTAGCCGACTAGAGTTTTTTTTCTTTGACATTTTTTTAAATTAATTTAATAGTGATTATGTGTATATATGTTAAGATATTTTATTCGTAAAATGAAGGCCAGTTGTTACAGTTGACAAAACATTATTACACAGAGTGAGAACTGAATAGGAATTCGGGATGCTAATGTTACTCAGGCTTAGCAGGAAAGCTAGCTGTTACCTGTATGCTAAACACCATGGTAACAAGTCTGTGGACAGTGTTTATTTTATTTATTTATTTTTTTCTTAATTATCCAACACTATCTAAAGGATGAATTAAAATCTTTAACAACTTAAACAGCCCACAGTGACGGTGGGCTCCTCCTGTCTCTCCGGTTAGCACCTCGGCTAAGCTCGGTTGAACACTTCCTTACCTTTCCGCCTAAAAAACGACATTTTCACGCTGCCAGGGCTTCCTTAGCTCAGTCACAGCACCTCCTGGACTCCCGGGTGCCTTCATTCATGACTCCTTTTTGGTTTAGTTTTTTGCACACAGGCTACAAAAACATTCATACAGATTTCACCAGAACGTCAAGTCAGATTTTATTTTCCCCCTTTTCCCTATCCCCATTCGCTTGTCCAAAGCTGCTGGCCCGTGCCACCATACCGCTTCCGGAATGCTGTAACAGAGACCGTATCACAAACCCCTCCTGATCGACGTCTAGTGCACTACACATGGCACGTAAGCCGTTCATTCGTAACCCACGCAACACCATAATAAAGGGAGCAGCGCTGGGTTTGGGACGTAACCAAGATTTCTGTTAAAATGGTTGTTCAGATTAAAAGAATTTACTTCCATTCATTTTCACGCGCTGTTAAAAATGCACCCACGACCTTTTTATTTCAAAATCTAAATCTAACTTGTATTTCCTGAATGTTGACAGGAATTTTTTTTTTTTATTTGCCCATTGCGTTTGTAATGTTCAACCACGTGATGGCAGGCTTAAACCTGCAGAGGCTTTATGTTCTGCTTCCTGTATGTTATGTCCATGTTAGATATACTTTTTCAAATAAAGCGACTTTCAGTTATTATTTATATTATCACTAGTATACTTGGCCAAAATTTTTTAGAATGACACTAATATGAATTGTCAACAATAAAAGTCTGCTGCTTCAGTGGTTTTAGATCTGTTTGTCAGATGTTACTACGGTATACTGAAGTATAATTACAAGCATTTGATGAGTGTGAAAGGCTTTTAATGACACTTACATTAAGATTATGCAAAGGGTCAATATTTGCAGTGTTGACACTCCCTTTTCAATACCTCTGCAACTCGCCCTGACATGCAGTCAATCAACTTCTAGGCCACATCCTGATTGATGGCGGCGCATTCTTGTATAATCAATGCTTGGAGTTTGTCAATTTTTTTGTTCACTCGTCTCTTCAGGACTGACCACAATTTCTCAATGGGATTAAGGTCTGAGGAGTTTCCCAGCCATGGACCAAAAATTTCGAGCCACTTAGTTATCAATTTTGGGTTATGGCAACGTGCTCCATCATGCTGGAAAAGGCATTGTTCATCACCAAACTGTTCTTGGATGGTTGAGAGTAGTTGCTCTCAGAGTATGTTTTTGTACCATACTTATTCATGTGTTGTGTCATGTCTACAGCAAAGCATCCTGAGATCATTCATGTGTAGCGTTGCTTCTCAGCCAAGGTAGTGGACTCACGCAGAATTTTGCCTAAGAACACAGCCATGGCCTCCGAGTGGCGCAGTAGGTTAAAGCGCTCGCCCTATCATCCGGAGATCGCAGGTTCGAACCCCGGGTGATGCT
>JAQQZT010000017.1:13834169-13846254 GCA_030068275.1 Clarias platycephalus
CTTCATTTCTTTGTAAGTGGGCAAACTTAGAAAATCTGTAGGGGATCAAATACTTATTTCCCCCACTGTATATATAATCTACTATCCTTGTTTTTAAACCACCACAAAAAAGGGAATTCATGCGTTTTACTGTAAGAGACTGACAACAATTTTACAACATAGATTTTCAGTAATTAAATCAAATTACACAATTAAGAATGAAAAAGAATGTCTGTAAAATATTAATGAAATAATAATTGAATCCTTGTGATTAAATTATTATTATTTAATGATGATGAAGAAGTAGAATAAAACTGTTAACTAGCATTAACTCCTGTTGTTACAGCTGTTATAGTTATTGTTTTATTAACGTAGTAATGAGCTTCTATTAATATTTTCAATTATAGTGCATCTGGTTTAAGTTTTAAACCTAATGTAAGCCCTGGTTATAAAAAATGTGTATACAATATTCAAGGCCTAAATGGTACAGTGCTGTATTGTGAGATTAGTGGCAAAATATGTGAGTACTGTAATTCAATGTCAGGGCAGTAATGGAATGTTCATACAGGTAGGTTAGTATTTTAAGTTCAATCTTCATTCATTGCGTCTTCTTTTAGACGGCGGCACCAGGGCATCTGGAAGCTTGGGAGGAAGCCCGTAGCCCTCTAACTTTACCTCAATAAGGTGGTTGGCCAAAGCGAACTCTTCATCATCTAGCATGCCGTCTCCGTCCACATCCGACAGCTTCCAAATCCGGCTAAGGACCGAGTTTGGCAGCCGGGTGCTGATCATCCAGTCCTTCACTTTGATCCCACTGAGCTTGCCATCCTGAGGGCTCAGGTTGTAGAAGATCTCATCATATTTGGGCTTGTCTTTGGAGACCACCCAAGGTCCTTCAGCGATCTCCTCGCACTCACCGTTGGCCCCTGAATAATAGAATGGGTTGCCCTCAAAAAAGGGGCTTCTATTTGTTACGGGTAAGAGACCACCTTGGACACCAGGCTGCTCAGCTGCCACGAGTTCCTCTTGGCGCAGAAGTGGCATCAGCTTGGCCATGTCAGCCGTCAGGAGCTCATCCAGACCTGCGATGTGTTTCGGTTTTAGATTTTTAAACTTGGTGAAGTCACGATCCATAAGTCGCTCCTGGAAAGATGTTCAAAAAGACAGAAAATATTCCAATCATGAAGAATTAATTAAAGATTTAACACCCATTTTTTAAACAAATGTATATTTTGTCTCTAAAGTGGTCAATATTCTCTTGAAATCTGCTTTAATTGCATTTATTATAACAGATAAGGGGCCAAAAGATACAAAAGGACATTTAACTGCACCAGACCTGCATCTTTGCACAATCAGGAAAATCTCCAGCTGGGATCTGATGCCTCTGTTGGATTCGTGAGAAAATGAACGGAAGGTCATAAATCAGGTCCCGTTTTTTGTTATCTCGACGAAACAAGGGCATTTCCTCCTTCAGGAAGCTAACAATGTAAGCATGGCACTGGAATGAGAAGAAGACAGTCTTTTAGTGAGTCGGATCATCTGATTTGGTGCACCAATAAGAGTCAACTCTTTTGGCCCTGAACAAACTGCCATTTTGACTTAAATTGTACAATATTTGTGATATTTTTTATATATGAGGAAACTAATGCAGACAAAGAGTGAAACGATTTATTTGACTTAATTAACAAAACCAACAGCCAGTATCCCTGACTAACATGAAGCTTCTACTGAAGATGAATTTGATTATGCCAACACAAAGACCAACTGAAAAAAAAAAAAAAAAAGAGGTTTCAATTGAAGTGTTTAATTATAACACTATAGTACTAGGTGCATACCTTAGTACTACTATGGTACCCACATGTACAAACATGGTGCTGGGAATTAAGGCCAAACAACTCCACTTTGGTCTTATTTGTCCATAGGACAAGAGGATTTCTCCTGTCACCTTTCCAAACAAACTGTACTTATTCAGTCTTCTTCTAATTGTGCTGTCATGAACTTTAACATTTAACATGCTCAGTGAGGCCTGTAGGATCTGATCTGGGATTTTTTGTATGTCTTTAATCATTACATGGTCTGACCTGAGGTTTTATAACTATTTCCGGAATGATGTGCAGCAACAATTGCTTCTATAAGACCATTGTTATGTTTTGGCATTGTGGTAACACACCTGAATGCTCCAGACCAGCAAACTGCCGGGGTTTTTATAGGGGTCTGCACACCTGCTGATGATCAATTAATCAAGGGTTGATGATTAGCAGCACTTGGCTGCAACTTACCGTCTTAATTGCTGTGGAGCAATAAGGGGGTACTTAGTATTACCCCCATGTTTTTTTTCTTTTTAATACATTTTTGTAAAAAAAAAAAAGAAATGTTTATGTTGTTGTTTGTCTGAGATTGTATTTGCCTAATACTGAACCCAGCTATGATCAAATGACTTCTATTGTGTTTTTACACAAATAGAATATAATAGAATATTATTTAAATAGAATATATTTTTCACATATAAATCCTGTATATATACTCTATATAGTAAATACATAAACGGTATAGCTGTCAATAAATAAGTCCTCAAGTTAGGCCTCTTGAGAACTATTTCTATGGCCTTGTAGTGAAGGACAAAGTAAATTACACTTTTGGTGCTGCAGGAACCTATGATTGAAAGAACTAACAATATTACACTTTACTTAGATCATAAAATGGCACATAACCCAATATTGAGACACGGATACCTCATTAAGCAATGTCACCTTTAAGCAAAATACTTGAAGCAAATTAACCCATGCTGCCTGTTCCCATCAAACGAATAATTAACTCGAGCCCATTTAAATGATGTTTCCAAAACATACACAATTTGTAGCAATTATAAATGATTTATCTTTTTTTTTTTTTTTTTTTCAGTGGTTTCAATTCATCATGGTTTTTAGTGGAAGCACTTTATCTAAGGTGAGCTGAAAACATGTCTTGTTTCTATATTGACTGGTATAGTCTCCTCCTTAGAGACATTTGTTTGCCATCTCCATGGTCTCTAGAGAGATACAGTAAGGTGTGTCCTTAGGTAACAATGACACAGCATGATTTTCATAACCTAATGCCTAATAATTAAACGTCTAAAATGTAAATAAGAAAAGGAATAAGAATTTAAGCTTTTCATTAGCAGTGAATAGTATGTTCAGGTCAATCTGCAGCTGATATACTGTACAGTACAGTAAATCATAAAAGCCTCACCCTCACAAGTCGTGCCCTCTTCACCAGGTCATTCAGTTTCCTCAGGGCCGAGTTGCGAGGCAGGTTCTGGATCTCATTAAAGAGGTCTTCTTCCTCCTTCTCAAATAGCACATGGTTCTCTGATGTCCTGAACGGAGAGGACCAAAAGGAGCCAGTGTAGACCCTTGGAACTTCTGGGGACCAAATGACTTTGCCCAGGGTCCACATGAGCGCACCATAAACCCGCATCAGCTGCTGAGAGTCCACCATGTCGGCCTTGTTGAGCAGCACGCGCAGCTTGTCTTCATGTCCACGTAGGGCCACGATGGAGCGAGAGAACTCGTCCGAGAGCTCCAGTTTGTGAGCATCACACAGGAGGATGATGAGGTCCGCATGCTCAGCGAACCAACGGAGGACGGCTGTGAAATCATAGCCTAGGAAAAGAAGTGATTGTTGTTTTAGGCATGACCTTGCAAAACAGGGGAGCAAAATATATTCATGTTGGATCATTGAGATCATCATATCTGTTCAGTAATGTTTTTTGAAACATACTATAACTGGGGCTGCTGTCGAAGGAAAATAATCAACAGGCAGCATGCTATACAATGCTATATTTCAAAGTCTTTTATTCGTCCTAGACCAGAGCAAATGTTGGCAATGCTACCAATTTTTTGGTTATTAAGGAACATTACATACTTTTTACCTGTTAATCGTCACATTCCACATGTAGTGGAATGTCAGCAAAGCAAGTTAGCTCCAGTTCTTTTAGCAATAAACAGGCATTTACATTATAATTGCTATAGAGTTAGTAATAAAGTCAATTATTATATAGATGACATACAGTAAGAATACATTTGCACCTTAGATAATACTGTACAGTTAAAAAAAAATGCAGGTCCAAAACCATTGAAAGACTACATTGATTGTTTCTTGCCTCTGCTCATTCTTTGCTTAGTGCTGGATAAAATTCCTGGTGTGTCAATGATGCTGAGACTTTTTAAGACCTGGTTCGGCAAGTGCACACACTGGAACCTACAGGAAAACAACATTTTCATTAATATTAATTGGAAACATAATCGATTTCCGCTCTCAAGTTTCGAATATATAATTATTTTCAATTAAATTATTGTTTTCTTTCCTACTGTCTCTCATTTCTCTCTGTCTGTTTGATGTGCCAAATATGACGCACGTCTAATCTCTTTATACATCCACCTTTTCTCAAGAGGCCGTTAACAAGGCCACTACTTCTGTTTCAGCTTAACCACTGCCAGATCTCTGAAACATCTATCCTATCTATCCTACTGGCTTTCTGTCACTCAATTTTATTTACACCTCTCCAACTCACCGGTTGAGGAAGGTGTTGCCAAAATAGCTGAGCTTGCGGAAAGGTTTGTTGGAGTCCATAACAAGAGCATTGCCCGGGATCACTCCCTCAACATCCCTGTGCATGAGAGCAGTGAAACAGTCGGTTGTAGGTTCAGACCCAATTCTACCTCTGGGATAGTCTTGTTCAAGAAGATACCTGAAAAAAATATGAACCTATTACAGTACATAACCAATATCCAGACTTTTTGTTGCTGGTCAGGGTGCCCATTTTACCACCAAACGCACCTACAATGGGCATGAGCGCATGAGAACTGGACCACTGAGCATTGGAAGAAGGTGGCCTGGTTTGGAGAATTTTGTTTTACATCATACATCGCGTCTCTTACCCGGGGAAAGATGCAGTGTTTGACGCTTTGGGCAATGTTCTGCTGGGAAACCTTGGGTCCTGGTATTCTGGATGTTGCTTTGACATGGACCACCAACCTAAACATCATTGCAGACCACGTACATCTCATCATTGTAATGAATTTCCCCATCCAGCAGGAGAATGTACCATCTGTGAGAAGTTCTAGACAAACAAGTCCTACCATGGAGTCTACTGCTATTAATTTGGTTTCAGATACCACAGCACATTTCCTGGAGCCTTGGGATGGTCCATGCCTTGACTGATCCGAGCTGTTTTGCTGGTACAAGGGGGACTTTTGAGACATATGAACAATATGAGACATGTGGTTTTAATATAAGCACTGAATAATCACTGGATTTCTTTTTATTTTTATTTTGGGTAAATAGATACATAATAAGAAGGGAGAGGAATAAAGGGTTAAAAGTGATATGTCAGAGCATAGGATGAAGCAGTGATACTACTGTATACATGATGGTCTAGACCCTTTACTGTACCTGCTGTTACATTTTTATGGTTTCCCTAGACTCTAGGGAAACCATAAAAATGTAACAGCAGGTACAGTAAATTCTGAGCAAAACAAATGATATGCTGTAATGAATTTAAAAAAGCATAGTCAGTTTTCATGTAGAAGCTTTGTTAGTCACCTGATGAAGGTCGTCTTTCCTGTCGAGCACTGACCCATCACCAGGATCATAGGCTTGTTGTTAAAGTCTGCATCTTCCAGACTGGGAGAGTGAAAGTCTGAGAAGCCATAATACTTCTCCAGAGGAAGCAACTTGTGTCGGTAGAGAAGCTTCAACCCCTCTGTGACTGTCTGGACTTCTTTGAGAGATTTCACGCCCCTATTCTTAACTTCTTTGGAAGCCATCGAGCAGAAGTCTGTAAATCTGATACATGGAGATAAGGGCACATGGATTACTCTGGAACAAAATGTTTCCTGTGACGAGCTCTTTTCTTTTTATTTCCATTTCTATAATAATTATATGTCAAATAGCAAAAATTAAGAACTGCTTTAGGAACGATTAGGCGATACCGAACAGGAGAACAGGAATGAAGAACACAGAGATAAATAGGGAATTGTAATCCATGCTGGTCCTGATGCATTGTTTTAGACATTACAGTACTAATAAACTTGAAGGACACTGAATATTATATTTAATGATCTGATTTAAATTATGAAGAAGAGTGAACTGAACACCGCTAAATACCAGTTGACATACCATATTATATGTAATGTATATATATATATATATATATATATATATATATATATATATATATATATTCCCAGATTTTCTCCCTAATTTTCCCAGATTTTCTCCCTAATTTAGTCATATCGAACCACGTTACGTCAGTAAGTACCTCTCATCCCTCCCCTCTGAGAGAGCTCGGCCAAACAGCCTCCGACTGCGAGAGTTTACAGCATCACCCGGGAATCGAACTCACGATCTCTGGATGATAACTAATTTGTATATATTTTAGAGAAAGAGAATCACATCTAGGGGATGTACTGTATGCGTGGAGTTAATATGTTCTCTCTCCGGGTGCTCTGGTTTCCTCCCATAGTCCAAAGACATGCACAGTAGGCTAAATACCATTTCCAAATTCCACAGAGTCTGGGTATGTGTGCTTGTGTGCTCCGCAATGGACCAGCACCCTGTCCACGGCGTACCCTGCCTAGTGCCCAGAGTCCCGTGTTATAGGGTCCAGGCTTCCTGTGACCATGAACAGGATAAGCGATATACAGAATGATGAATGAATGAAACAGGACCATTAAATTCATTTTCACAGATGTATATGAACAAATAAATGACATAATTGAGTTTAAAAAAATATCTCTAGTTACTTGAATGATGTAGCTGGAGGTGAGAAAGACTGAATTCACACAGCGTGCAATTGGGTATCTGCGGGAGCAGTGTTGAAGATTATTAAAATAACCTGGCATCCAGGTTAGCATTTGTGGCCTTGCACCTCCAGGGTCGAGGGTTCGATTTCTATCATGGATCTGTACGTGTCCTCTCTGGGCTTGGTGAGTTTTCTCCGTGAACTCTGGTTTCCTCCCATAATAACTCCCTCAACTGCTCAGATGTATAATGAGATAAAAATGTAAGTCGCTCTGGATAAAGGCGTCTGCCGAATGCCTAAATGTAAATATCTTTGACCGTATGTTTATAAGACTTGTTTCAGGAGGTACCAACCCTCTCAGTGCATATTGCCCGGGAGGTGTTTTCCAAAACGTACTAATTTACCATTATTTGAATATTATGAAACTGCACCGTTGGATCCAGACAAACTGTGCTCTTACATGTTCCTCTGTAGAGCAGATGGGACTCGCCCATTACAGACTTTAAACTGAGTCATGAGACAAATACCTTTAATGCATTTGAGTGGAAAGAGGAGCATTAAAACTGTGAGAAATACAAGAAATAGGAGAAAAAAGGATGATATAATGCAGGGGTTGATGCAGTTTTAAAATGCTGCACTAAGTTGCAATTCTATGTGTAAAATATTGGTGCATTGAAATAAATTTTTTCACAAACGCATTCAGAAGAATAACCAATTTGCACAAACAGGTTATGATCTAAAGCCTAGTTTGCATTAAAACTAACAGATAGACAAACTTGTCATATCTGAACTGAAATTGCAAATTATATACTTTATATAAAGAGATGTGCTTCAGTATTGAAAAATGGATAGAACAATCATGGAAATTCTTACCTCTTTAAAGAATTATCCTTCTTCTCTTCAGCCTTTGACACAACCAACTGTCCTCTGTCCGGACTTGAATCTCACTCACATTTTACATTTTCGTGAAAACAGCCCCTATTGTTTTTTTTTTTATGGATTGAGAAACTTGGAGTTTTCTGGTGTGTGTTTGACTCCAAATGTTTCTGTTGGGTGGAGTGTTGGACCATTTGCGAGCTCCAAGAAAAAAAAAAGCAATTAACACACAATAGTGCAGAATAAAATAAGGTTATACAGAATATACCAGAGAAATACTGTACACCCTGACACTATGATGTTACTTTATAATGCACAATTTTAAGATGAATCATATATTAATAAATTGCCAAAATAAAAATCATATATTAATAAAGAGCCATACATTTAAGGTACACATAAGGTTATACAGTATTTACTCAGCTTTAAGCTGTTTTCAGCAAGTTCCTTAAGTTCCTGGGTCACATTTACAAATTTTACACTGCACTACTGATTTTGTTTTAGACATTCTGTTCTATAGCAGCACAGTGGAACAGGCTAGCCTGTGGCCGTGAACCTCCAGGGTCGAGGGTTCGACTTCTACCATGGATCTGGTGTGTGTGGCGTTTGCATGTTCTTCCCACATGTTTCCGCCGGGTACTCCGGTTTCCTCCCACGAAATGGTCCAGGAGCCCGTGTACAGTATAAGCGGTATTGAAGATGAATGAATGAATGAATGAACAATCCGTCTTACTCTGGTATGTTCCTAACATCTCTTGCTGTTATTATACACTGTTATTATATATTTTTAACATAATCATATCTTGCATATTAAACTATGAAACGTTATCAAGTGGTTGCATCTTGGCCACTAGATGGTAGTCAAGACAAATAAGTGTCTCAGGTAAGTTAAATTATTTCAGCTAAACTAACAGCTATATAAATAAAAGAACTCACTCTTTCAATGATATCTTTATGTTTCATACATTGGAATACCCAAAACCAGTCTCAGAAAATTTTCTGTCCGTATGTCTGTCTGTCTGTATGTCTGTCCAGCTGATTTTTTTTTAATCACAGCATCATGCAAAACTGGCTCTACAGAATTTAATGAAACTTAACTCCAGCACTTCTTTTGGACTAATACAGCACTTTTTCCCCTCAAAGTGGACAATATTCATTACTTAACAGAGCCAGTCAACATCATAGTTTACCGTGTATACACAGAGTATGTGGAAGATACAGAAATGACAGTAATGCACCTACAAAGCGCCCAAATCCTCATGAAACAGAGCACAACACAACATGGCTTACTCAAAAAAAAAAAAAAGGAAAGTAGACTATGAAAACTGAACTTTCGAAGACGTATGGACAGATCAATGTATGTTTATTCTTCCTGCAGGAAGTTTAAAACCAGTTTGTCTCTTATGTTCTGAAAATGTGGCCCTAATAAAAAGCAGTCATATGACAGTAATGTGAAGAGCCACTGTGAGATAAAAAACTTTTAGCAGACACCCTTATCCAGAGCAACTTACTTGACTTGAGCTAAGGGGGAAAGGGCCTTGCTCAAGGACTTAACCACTGAACTACCCCTGACCCATGGGTTGTTAGAGCTAACATATCTGCAGCAGTCTGAGGTGAGAGTGTGTAATATACCTGAACTGAGAGCCCGGTGTTATGTGCTAAAAGCAAATGTTGAGTAAAAGTGATGTTCAAATTTAATAATCTGCTTTGAAATAAGCTACGAATGGGCCTCTGAGTGGCGCAGTGGTAAAGCACTCGCCTATCATCCGGGTGATGCTGTAATCTCTCGCAGCCGGAGGTCTAGAGAGAGCTGATTGGCCGAGCTCTCTCAGAGGGGAGGGATGGGAGGTACTCGGTGCTCCCACATTAATCACGGCTCTACAGCCAATCAGGGGCGTCTGTGAGCTCACGTAAGCGGAAGGAGCGGATAGCGCTGTCCTCCGAGTGTGTTACTGTATGGGAGTGTATTGGCTGATGACGAAAGAAGGATAACTTAGTGTAAACAAGGCGTAAAATACTCAACCCACAAAATGTTATTTGTATTAATAAGTTAGAGAGAGTTCTGCTGTGCAGAACGACAAGCAGACAAGTAATAATAATATCACTGATAACATTAAAGATTTAACCCTTTAACTCTTTTCCTGTCCACGACTGGTACTAAGGCTAGCATTTAATAAAACCTGGTTTAATCAAGAGAGCCTTTCTTGTAGAGAAAGCTAAATCCACAGAAGCCATGACAGCACGTTAATATACAGTACATACTTTAAAAAGTCAAACACATTTTTCAGTATGTTGCATTGAGTGTATTTATAGTACTGTATTTGATATTATTTCCACTCCCACTGAGTTGAAATGTACAGTAGAGTCATATTGACAGCACTTTTTCTCATTTTGTTACTACTGCTGTTTACTGTTAATTCTGACAGAATGCATGTAGTGTAAATCTTATTGCACTGATTGGCTGATCATTTAACTGTAGCACATCAAAGTCTGTGCGAATGCAGCATTTCATTGTAATAGTTTGTGCAGATGTATTAGTGTTTTTTGTTTGACTAATAATGCCTAGCATATTGTTTTCTTTTTCTCAGATTACATTATCAGTTCGCTATGTATTGTTGTAACATGAGGATCCAGTCCCCTGGTCCGCAGCTGAAGAATACACCAGAGCTTTTATGCACCACCTGCTTACAGCGAAGCACTGTTGTCAAAAATAAAAACGCAGTAACTGATGATTTAGACCACAGTTAAAGAGGACCTTTTATGGAATTTTAAAAATTATGTTAAGTGATTATTGTTCGATACATATTTCTGATTTTTTATTTATTTCTACATTGTATATTGTAAAGCAAAGCCGAAGGCGTCCAAAATATGCAATAATCTCATAAACAGTTGATGTTGAGATGTATCTGCGACTCATGATCTGTAAATCCTTCATAACGGCTCTAATCTGAGGTGCTGTTTGTTAATTGGTGAGTTCTGATCATATTAACTGTAAATGAACTTCTCCTCTGAAGCAGAGGTAAGTTTTGGTCTTGTTTTCCTGGAAAGGGTCTTCATGAGATCCAGTTTCATCATAGTGCTTGATGGGTTTTGCAAATGCACTTGACAATACTAGAAAATCTTCCAGAAAGGCTGATCTCTGTGTCTTAAAATAACTGTGTCTTATAACACTTTTGGAATCTCCAATATTGTTGTAGAATATAGAAAATAAATCACAATACAAAAAATTACAAGTGATCCCAGACTTTTGAGCGATAGTGTATACATTACTGCACACTCACTCACTCACTCACTCACTCATCATTTTGCTTTATCTTCTACAGGGTTGAATCACTCATGAGAATTACTGCATGAGGCAGGGTACACCCTGGACGGGGTGCCAATACATCATAGGGCACACACATACACACATTCACACGCTCTTTCAGACAATTTGGTTGGGAATGGCAATTAGCCAAATCTGCATGTCTTTGTACTGTGGGAGAAAACCCACCAAGACACGGAGAACATGCAAACTCCACGTAAACAGACCCTGAAGTGGAAATCAAACCCAGACGCTAGAGATGTAATGATAATCACCAAGCCACCATGCTGCCCTTTTTTACTGCTCAGTGAAATAATTTTCTTCACATATCCTGGCTTGGAATGAAGTTGGGATCAGAGCACATATCAGCCATGATAGACAGAGTTGATGGCATTGTACAAAAGCCCAAAAGTATCAGCTTGGTGGAGCTGGTGCTTGAACCACCAACCTCCTGACCAACAACGCATAGCCTTAACCTGCTGAGCCCTGACCACCACCATGCCCACTTGCTGCTCTACCCTGCTATTCATAGACAGTGTTAAATGAAGGGGGTTTGAGGTATTTTGTATCTGAGGTGTATTTTAATTAGGGCATGTATAAAGATTTGTAAAAAGGGCATTTTAATGTAATGTATAAAGAAAAGTGAAATGTGTAATAAGAAAGGGTGGCACAGTGGTGTAATGGTTAGCACTGTCACCTTGCACATCCAGGGTCCAAGTTCAACTCCTGGCCAGGTTCAATTCCTGTCTCTGGTTGCATGGAGTTTGCATGTTCTCCCCATGCTTGGTGGGTTTCCTTCTGGTACTCCGGTTTCCTCTCACAATCAAAAGACCAGCAGGCTAGGCTAATTGGTGTTCCCAAATTGCCTGTAGTGTTTGAATGAGTGTGTATGTCCTGTGATGGATTGATACCTTTACCTGAGCCTCAAACAACTCCACCTTGATTGATTCCTGTTTTGCCATCTGAACACTGGAAAGGAGACACCCTACCTCTGCTCAGCTACATGAGCACTGTGCTACGTCCGAACTGTATTTTACGAACTGTTAATAGTGGGCCACTGTTACATGGCCCACTATTATTCACAATTTACATAATCCCACTCGGTCTGATCCTTCAACGTCATGGTCTTAACTATCACTTTT
>JAQQZT010000017.1:13846978-13857986 GCA_030068275.1 Clarias platycephalus
AAAATTATTATTATTATTATGAGGACGCTGCCTACTGTTACGTTCAGTGAGGACACTGCCTACTGTTACATATGATGTGGATGCTGCGTACTGTTACGGTTGGTGAGAATGCTGTCTACGCTGCCTACTGTTAAATCATGTTTAACGACTGTGACACGCCTGTGATGGAACTACAAAGACACAAACAAACAAATCAACAAACAGAATATGTAAATTATGTGACCTTTTGAACTTAATCTTCACAAAAGAACAACATTTTATTATTTTGTTTAGTCACTTTTTGCCCTAGTTGTGCTGGATTTTACATCTAATCTTTGTTTCTAAGTATGATCTAATGAAACACACTTCTATACTAACCCTAGCAATAGAGTAGGAGGAATTGCTAGTTAAAGGCGCTTGGTGTGCATACTGTGTAGTAGGCTAGTATGCTAATGCGGTAGTGCGCATTTACAGCATTGGTAATCTCTTCTCTGCTCAGTCTTGGGCTCTTGCTCGGTTTTAAAGGTGGGTATAAAATACACAGTACCACAGATATGTTTTAGCTCTCCATTATTTATCAGCAAAATGTAAAGATACTTTCTTTAAAAAAAAAAAGAAGAAGAAAGAATTCCCGACGTTTTTAATATATTTTTTCTAGTTCTAGTGTGACTGAACGCCTAGCTAACTCCATCCAGCTAATTTAGTGTTAGCTAAAGAGCATGTTAATGAGCTAATGCCCACTGAGGAGTGAATGTTATGCTTAATGATATTTCTGCAGTGTAGTATATTGCTCAAAATTTTTTTTCATGAATTATGTCTAATTATTATTCATTAAATATAATGACTTATGTCTAACTAATAATACAATATACTAATTTACTTTTAAAAAATGATGCAAGTTAAAAGTGTTGTGCATTGTGTTTCAGCAGCATGGCTGAGATTGAAAGGACTAAAAGTCCTCATGATTTTCTGGAGGTCATGGAGACTTCAGACATAAATCTCTCCCTGATGTCTGTAACTGAAAATCTCTCAGACGATGTGATTTTAATCAGCCCCTTAACCCCACCACTAGCCTCCTTTCCAGCACTGGAGCAACACCAGCTCTGGATGGACACTGACTGTGAAGTAAGCAGTACTGGTGAGTTAAGTAAGATACTGGTAAGAACTTTTTTTTTTTTTTTTTTTTTTTAAGTGTATTGGTGGACATCAGACTTAAAGGACAACTCCAAGCTTAAAAGTGTCTAAAACAAATAAAGGCCTGAAATAAACTGTCTGGATAAAAAAAAAGATTTCATTCAGTCACCTTCAGCCTTGATTACAGCACACAATGTGGTGTGCAGTTAATGTGTGACAATAATCCCTTATGCTCCCAGAGCCGCTCTTTAACAGTCTGGAATCCTGGAATATGCCTGTACAATCATGGAAGAAGAACTCCATAGATTTGATAACCTGGTCATTTAGTGCATTCAGGTCATCAGCTGACTTCATTTTATTGCCACGTAACAGTGCTGAGTCTAGACCTGATCAACCGAAGCAACCCCTTGGTAGACGCCCTTACCCCGAGAAACTTTTATAAAATATCTTTATCTCATTATACATCTGAGCAGTTAAAAGTTAAGGGCCCTGCTCAAGGGACGAACAGCAGCAACCTGGTGGTGCACACAGCCGATTAGTCCCAATCCAGTGAGTTCTTATTACATTATGTGCATATGGACACACTCTAACTTTCACTATTTAACATAGCTATGGTTTTTGCTATGTACATTTTTTTATTTAGTTTTTTACCATGCAGCTTCACCAAGCATTTAGGTGATCTTCCACAAAGTTTATGGTTCAGCACTATCCTTCCAGGTTTTGATAGTTTGTTCATGGGCTCTTAACCCTGCTCCAATAATTTTTTATCTCCTTAGTTGTTTTCTTTGCTTGATATAGCCTATTAATTTGACCCTTCTGAAATGACTTCTTTATCTGGCCAGGCAGTGTATTTTACTTGACGTTTAATGAATGTGAAATATATGAGTTCAACTTGATAGTTTAAATCAAATAAAACAAGCTTTTCCTTTACTTTATATTTTTTGATATGAAATGTGTACACCTTTTATCAGTACGTCAGTGTATTTTTAATTTTCTCTATTACTCACGATTTTGTTAGCTTTATAGTAACAAAAGTGGGGTCAGAATGAAGTCATTTAGCAAGATTTTTTTTTTTTTACTTTACACCTTATATCATTTGAATAATTTTATATACAGTATGTTGTGCATATTTAAATGGTGTTTTGATGTTTTTGAGAAAACACTAAACAAACAAGAGTTCACTGACCAAGTCTTTCATCTCTGACCTGTTGTCTGTGTCTCTTGTGGAAATGCATCAGACAAACCCTTTTCAGGGAAAGCTTCTGACAGCGTCAGGGAAACGGATCCTCTGTTTGGAAGCGAGCTCATCCCTAAGGAGTCACTGCAGTGGGCCAAATTGGAGACACACAAGTGTTCAGAGTGCAGTAAGGTATTCAGGACCATTTACGACCTCAACGTGCACTTGCTGACCCACCAACCGGAAAGATCTCTTATCTGTAATATCTCGCAGAAAGACTTTAAATGTCATGATCATCTGTGAGTAGAACGTACTATCATGTATAGCTTAAAAATATTTCAAATCTGTCTCTATAACATCTGACTACTGTTATGTTCCTAGGAAAAGTCACATGCTGACTCACCAGAAGAGAAAGGAGCATCATTGCCCTTATCCTGGCTGCCCGAAGATGTATTGTGGCTACCGCTCACTAAAACGACATTATACCAAGCAACATGGTACACACCTCTTCCCTCCATCCTCTCAGCCCAGCACCCTCAACACTCACTTATGCCCACCTATTTGGGAGTCTTCAAATCTTGGAATGAATGATGGTGCATTTACCTCCGCTGAGCCCTACATAGCTCCACCCAAACCTCATTCCATTGTTCAGGTTGAAGGTTACAATGATTGTGGAACCAGTTACAGCAATTACACTTGGGCAGCAAATCGCGGCTTAAGCCACAATACTGAGAATCCCATCCGGTCCCAAGTAATCCTTCCTGTGGACTCGCAATCATGGAGCCTGGCAGCAGATGATGCTTCCTGTAGCTTAAAGAGTGCAATGGACATGTCAGCATCTCATAGTACAGTGATGTTAAACCAGTGGGCATCAAACTCAAGTATTGGGGGTAGTGTGGTGAACCCAGTAGAACCAAAACCTGCTCATACTTGGGAACATAACTGGGACTTTTTAACACCAAACATGGAAAGAGGCGACCAGTCTTGGAAAGACGCACCATCCATCCAATCTAAAAAGGAGGTAACTGGTCCTGAAGTTAGAATGGATATTCAGCCATCTTGTGCTTGCAACAGACAGAATCAACCGATTTTGTTAAAGCCTAGTATGCAAAAGCATCAACCTCAAAATAATCAGAAGGTTTCTTTCATACATGGTGAAGGATCATGTGCAAAATCTACTAAAGTTGGATCATCAGCCTACCAGATGCAACCCATTATTCCTTCTTTACTTCCTGGACCCAAGACCAAGAAGAAAAGAGTTCAGAAGAAGAAGACATTGAAGGCTGACAATATTCCTACCCTTCCTCTACCTTCTTCCGAACCACACACTCTTTACCTTGTTTCCCCCAGCCAGGTAGCCATGGCATCTTTTAGTAAAGAGAGCGCCCCCCCCGACACATTCAAGGTATTGTAGTTTGGTTAGTTGTTGCTCTGTGTAGGCAATGTTCAGATATTGTACATATTATATAATTATTGGCACTCATCATGTAAATCAGCAAGCAAAAATGTTTAGTTTCCACAAAGGACTTTTGTTTAATATTAATATTATTGGCATACTAATTAATGTTTAGTCCAACATTTTTACATTTCACCAGGGTTCAAGGACTGAGTTTATAGGTGGACGATTTACAATACAAATCTTTTTTTATATATATATTCTCTAGGAGTCGCAATAATGTTGACACAATTTCATGAAAAAGTTGGAATAAATGTTTTGTGTTGTAGTTGTAGGGTTTGTGGATTGAAATAAAATTTTGTCTTCTGTCTGTATGGAAACTGCCAGTGATGTTTGCCTGTTCTCTTGAAGAGTGCCAATAATTTTAAGTGGATATGCTGATCCTATAACTTGTCATCTGTCAATCCCTTGCACAGGGAGGAAGCGCTACTGTAATGACACATAGTGGAAGAGAGTCTCTTGAAAGGTCAGGATTTATGTCTTGTCTTAGAGGAAATGTCTGACTTTTTTATGGATTACATTAGATCATTATATGCAGATGAACTCTTTTAGCAGGGAAAGAATAGGGTGTCTAAACAAATGAAGCATAATATATACAATTGTATAGTTTGGTTTGGGTATTCCTCAAGACGTATGTAAAATCCCGACCTCACAGGCATGCACAGTCCTCACCTTCGTGTCCACAAGCTTCTCCAACCTCCTGCAAGATGGATCGACAGTTAGCAGACTCAATCTCCTTAACAAAGGTGATGTATTTTGCTTACCGTCCTACAGAATCCCTCTAAAACTCTAATGCATATATTCACTTCATCTGTTGTTTTTCTGTGACAGGATGGGGGAGTGGACGTGGCTGGTGATGGCTACCAGGCGAACCAGGAAGTCCAGCTTTCCCCACTAATAATCCCAGTTTCTGTACCTGTCTCAAGCAAAGAAACCTCATTGAAAAAAGTCTCTCGAAATACAGTAAAAATTTTACTTCTATCATACTATCTTGTTAATTGGGTCAGGCTATTGAAACTGTCCAGTTTCCCCATTGTTGTTGCTATAATTGATATTATACTTCTAATCAGTGTCACTGACAACATTACAGACTGAGAAACAAGAGAATGTCAAATATCTGTCCAAGATGTCTCGTCAACCCGGTCTTCTTAGAAGCTTGATCACACCCAACCTGGTGGCAAGTGGTTTCCCGAGTCAGCTGCGTTTACCCACCTACCTTGCTGACCACCTACTAACCTTCAATCCACCTCCATACACTCCCCCTCCCATGTTAAGCCCTTTACGCCCAGGAACCGGGCTCTATTTCAACACCCTACCCCAGTATGAGCCCAACTGGCCCCCGCCAAGCATCTGTTCTGCTCCCCTCGGTGAGTAACTAATATCGGATGTGACATTTGCTTCTCATTAATGTCATAATAATGAATCGTTTTATTTCCACTGCTTATTGCTGACTTTTTTTTTCCAGACGATAAAGACGAGAGCTGTTTAATTTTGGATAATACATTCGTCAGCATAGAACCGTGAGTCAGTCAGTCCATCCCTGATGTTTTTGTCACCCATGTTGCGAGATAATTGTAGTGTGTATTATGGAAATTGTCAAAAAAAACAAACAAACATACAAATCAGGGAAAACATATGTATATGCTTGGTTTTTATATAGAAAGATCAACGTGGGTTCACGTTTCCAGGCTGAGATACCCCATTTGCGCAACCCTTTGCTTACCTTGTATGATGATCATCCTGCTCAGCTTGTCTGGGCTCCATGGGGAGACCTGCCCACTAATCCAGAGACACAACAGAAGGGTTTGTTTTCCCACGTTCAAGACTTACAAAAAATTTATTGATTGTGTTCTTAAGGGTCTTTTGAGCATCAGTTTCAACTGGTATTGATAATAAGACCTATCTGTAGTATTGATAACTGAGTGTGCAATTTTTTGCCATAGTTACAGAATTCCTAGGCTTGTGCTGTTCCAGTGTGCTACCAGGTGGGGGCACAAACACTGAACTTGCTCTTCACTGTTTGCACGAAGTCCAAGGAGACAACCTGGTAAGCCATGTGCAGGCTTTGGATTTGTGTTATCCAGTCACAGAGTTTACATTAACTTCTCATTATTTGTACCAGGCTGCACTGGATTTGCTCTTAGTTAGAGGAGATTATCGGACTTCCTGTCACCCACTAAGTGACTATCACTACACAGGTATTGAAGTGGAAGAGTCTGTAGATCAATTCTTTTGTAGAATTCTTCAATATAATTTGTTGCAATTTCACCTGTCATCCCTCACACCAAACGTTAAACAACAGGGTCTGACCACTGGACTGCTCAGGAGATAAAAATCTTCCAGAACGCTATGCTCAGTCATACCAAGGATTTTCAGTTAATTCATAAAGAGGTAAGACCATCCAACGGCTATACGGTTGGTGTTACTGCTATCCCACTTTTTCAATTGATTTTATTGTTATTTTTTGTACAGCTGCAGACCAAATCGGTTGCCCAGTGTGTGGAGTATTATTACACCATGAATAAGCTGAAAATGTTGAAGCAGGGGTGTAAAGCAATTGACAACGCTGATCTATCTCGAAAGAATTATGTAGGTTTAACATGATTAAGAAATAGATTTTTATGTACTGTATGTATTTATTTATATATATATATATATATATATATATATATATAAGCTGCAGTCCAGTTGTACTATATGATAAATGATTGCTCTTGCTTGAGCTTACTGTAACTTGGGTTTCAGGAGTCTCACAGTGCCACAGACCAGCAGTCCAAGGATAAAACTTCAACCAGGACATCTTTAAACACACCGAAGGGAAGGCTTGTAAGCCGTTCTGACAAAAAATGGAAATATACCTGTGAGGAGTGTGGCAGGTCAGGAAATGCACACCCTGTAGATGTTTTCTTTTGGTGTCATAAGGTAAATTATATATAATATGATACCACAATATCTATATATCTATTTTGCAGGGGCTTTCATAAGGCCAAAATTCACCGTGCTCATATGAAAACTCATCAGTGTCAGGAGAGCGAAAGTTTTTAATCAAACTTGCACCGATTTTCCCAGTTGGGACAAGTGGCAAGGTCAAGGAGCAGACAGGTTCGAGGTCAGTTGGAGCCCTACCGATGTTTCAAAGCTCTGTTCCCATACGGACCATCAGAATAAAGGTTCGGTTTGATCTCAGAGTGCGACTCCAAGTGCCTAATAATCATATCTGAGTCACACCAAATAGGTTAATTTTAGATGTTAAATCATAAGGGTTTTGAAGTCAGTGTAATACCACATATTACTTTGAAAACCTTTGTTATTAACTCAATATGAACTGTTCAAATGGATGGTTTTTGTTCAAACTTCCACGTTTTTAAAGATATAAATCAAGAGGAAAATACCCCGTGTTTACTACAAAGTCCATTATTATACGTTTGGTCAAGCATTTTTCATCTTGAGGAAATTTTAATGTTTGCATTTTTCACTGAAACTAACATACATCAGTTCACTGTATGGTACGAAATAGCTTAATGCTGCAAAAAACTGTTATTTTTGCATTGGGATTGTTTCATACAAGCTTTAATTTGACATGCAGTTCATGGATTACATCTTAATCACCTGTTATGTTTAGGAAAGATAAAGAATACTTGATGTCACAAGTTACAAAACATGTAATTTTGTACATGGAATAAACAATAACTGTTGAAATGCATGCATGAACTTGGTAATACTTTTTTTTTTGTAATAACATATTCAAAACCTATAGAGGTGACCATTTTATAGTAAAGGTACATTCAGGAGTGGCACCTGCAATTGAACACATATCACATATACAGTTTTGAGTAGGCACATGAAATTTTAGCAGATCAATGAATACGAGTTACATGACAATGATCTAACCATTCTCCAGAACTCCCAGAGTCCAAACACTAAGAAAGGTAGTGTAATAATTTCCTTCTACAGAATAGGAATCAACATGATCTCAAATTTGCGATGACAATTTTTATGGTCATTGTAGATATTTTAAGTAGCTGCACAATTGTTATACTGTCAAAAATAGTAAATCCTTTTGGATCAGGTTTTACAGCGACAAAACCCAATGAGCTTATTTTTAACACTTAAAATAAAAATAAAGATTGAGAAAGAAAATGACTTTAATAGATTTTATACATTCTAGTGTTTCCAGGGTGCATAAAAAAACTTTTGCCTATAAACAGTAATCACAACCCTTCTTTACTTAAACCTTATTATCATAGGACACTAAAGTCTGATACAGACTCTCTCTACTTTGGTTTCCACTCAGACTACTGTTATGTTCAATCTCTCGATGTCCTGAAAGACCACCCTTAAGCTGCTCTACATAATCGCAGTTCTGATGAAGAAACAATACTTGGTCAAGGTGTTTGGGCCCTAGCATAGCTCTCCTGTGCGCCACCGGTGATTCCCTCGGTGCAAAAGCACGATCAGCGGGAATAGCAGTAGCCGGGATTGAAAGATATCTTCGTGCAAGTCGAGCCACTGCGGGAAAGCGGTGCTCTTTGTTACGCCACCAGTGAAGAGGTGAGAGGCTACGTTTGCACAACGGCTCCGCTATGTAATTCTCCAGCTGCTGCTGGATTTCGGGCATCCGTTCAGTAGGATCTTCTCCAAGAAGAATGTCATACATACTTTGAGGAACAGGGCTTATTCGCATTCGGGCAGAGAGCTGCCGATCACATGTGAGCGGTGATGACAGTCCAGCCATGTTGGCAGTTCTTTTACATCCACCTGTAGCTTTGGATGGTGAATCTGTAATAATATTTTCACTGATGTGTTCTGGAGATGAGACAGCTACAAAATTCTCATTCTGCTGAAGTTCAATGCTGTCACCCTCCTCCCCACATGAGGGACATGACTCAGGGGAATCCAATGATGCCACTGTGGGAATAGGCAACTGGTCATCCAATCCCAAAACGGCAGGTTCCCCTACTGTGTCATTCTCTCTTACTTCCAAGCCGCTGTCTATATCTTGGTCCACCTCTCTGTCATCTGTATAAGTCTGAACAGATAACAACTCTTTAACCTTGTCATGCAGCTTGCTGCGAGCATGTGGGCTAAGAAATCGCATCTCTTTGAATCTTGGGTCCAGGAATGACGACAGGACAGCGGGACTGTCAAGCAAGGATTCCTCGTCAGTCAGTCTCCAGCGCTTCTCCATCCCAGTGCGGATCCTTTCCATGATTCCCCTGACCACCGGGCAGCTGCATTCAGCAATGTTCTGCCCCAGGATTCGAGACACACCTTGCAGACAAGGCATCAGAGAAGAAATTGAAGCGTTGATGTCTTCGCTCAAGAAAGATGCTGCAATGCGCACCGTTTTTAGCACTGGCACTAATTCGTGTAATAAACGCCACTGATGGTCGGCCAAATTAGGTGCTGCCTTTTGCTCTTCCAGCACCGAGCTAACCAACCATTTAAGCTCTAGCAGTCTTTCACACATGTCAATGGCTGTGGCCCAGCGGCCTGGGTCATCCAAGACCAGTCGTGCTGCACCTTTGTTGGCAGCCTCTGCTTTTTGATTTAGAGCTGCAGCCGCATTAACATCATGTTGGAAGTGAAGGACAATCCCGCGAGCATCCGCAAGTGCCTGTCTTACAGTCTCCACATAAAGTCCCTCCTGGACGCAGATTTTGAGAGCCTCTCCTGCGCAAAGAAGTGGTTCCCAGCCCTCTGGGAGGGACTGCATGGAAGCATGACTGGGTCCAGGAAATTCCTGTTGATAGTCCTGATCAAGTGTGATGCTTCCTTGTCTCCTGCCCTCCATACCCCATGGAGTGTCATAAACAACACAGAACACATAGCTCTCAGGAAGGTGGAATTCCGACAGAACTGCTTTTAATGTGTGTGCAAACTTGACGGGCCCACTGTTGGTGGTGTTGCTTTTGTATTCTTGTATTGGACGAGTATTTAAAACACATCGGGCTAGTTGCCAATTAGAGTCAACAAAATGGGCGCTGACTGTGAGGTAGAACTGACCAATTCCTTCGACCCCACATCCATCCACAGATCGCCAGTGTTCGGTACAAATGGCCATACAGCGGGGTGCAAGGCCGGTTTGAAGATGCTGCTGAAGGCATTGCTTGAGAATGTGATAGCGATGGCACAGTAGGTTCCCAAGCAAAGAAGGTGATGGAACAGGATAATTAGGTTCAAGACAACTAAGCAAGAGTCTGAAGCCCCTCTCTTCTACTACGGAGAACGGTTGCAGGTCTCTATGTACCATCTCTAAAATAAGGTCTGTGAAGAGTCCTGCGCGCTTATCACTGCAGCCCCTGGCACCACTGTTATTAGCGCCACCACTGTTGTTGAGCGCGGTGTTAAGCTCTTCTGGAGAAAATCCGTACGTTGGTTCTATATCCTGGCTGGGAACGGAATTAGCATTTGAAGAACCGACTCCTCCTACAGAACCATGGGTGAACGTAGTGCAGGTATGTTTGGCCTCACCAGCCTCAGGTGATTGTTCTTCATTCAGCTCCTCCTTGACAATGACGGGCACTACTGGCTGAAACGAGCCAGTCGGTACATCTGCTGGTGCATTAGATGTTGCAAATCTGCTGTTAACTAAAGTAGACGCAGCCACGTGTTGATGCAACGTTGAAGGGTTTGGGACGTCGGCTGTGTTGGGAGGCGGGACAGCTTCGTCACGAATACTGTGCTTGCGTCCCAAGTGCTCTCTCATCGAGGTGGTGCTGTTGTGAAAAGACAGCTGCCTCTTGCAGTGGTTGCACTCAACTCGATGCATGCTAAGCTGGGTGTAGTGGTCCCATACTTTAGACCTGCGACGTTCAGAGAAAGGTACAATGCGATCCATTCTCCTCCTCAGAGTTGGAGTGCCAAGACTACCAGGCCGCCTTCGACCTGGGACTTCCATGCAGCTGACTTTTGTTTTAGTTTGCTAGAAGGGAAACAAAGCATTAGATGTGTAACACAGTGTTTTTCAACCTTTTTTGAGCCAAGATAAATTTTTTATTGAAAAAAAATCACAAGGCACACAAACAACCGAAACTGTAAAAAAATGTTTAGCCTATATTAACAATATACAGTCATTCTTATCAAAGTGTCTTGAACAGGAATCAAATAAACACAATGAAAACTTGTCTTTTTTGATCTTTCATATTTCTACCTACTCAGTGTGAAACCTGGGCCTGTTTGGATGAGCTGATATCCTGGCAGGAATTGAAGAAAGACACACACGAAGCTCTTCCTCAACAGCTCTTAGTCTCTCTCTCTGT
>JAQQZT010000017.1:13860552-13877835 GCA_030068275.1 Clarias platycephalus
TTCACACACACCGGACCTCATTACCCACAATGCATCTCCCGCACTGGACTACACTTCCGTAAACAGCTGTCGTAAATCAACGTCTCTCCCGCAACAACACGCTCTTTGTCGGCGGCGTCCGGGCGATCGACGCACTCATCCATATAAGTAGGAAAGAGATGCAACATTATGGTTTCCGTCATTTTTTATATATTTGCGTACTGACTGGGCCGGTCCACCGGGAAAACTCCTGGTACTCCAGATGGCCAGTCCGCCACTGTATATATATATATATTCAAATGTATATCGAAATATTGGAAATGTGTTTATTGAAAAAAAATTCTATCGCAATATATATTGATATCGAATTATTGTCCAGCACTATATTAAGTCAATGGGATTTTTTGGGGTGGTTAATTTTCTCTTAGAAAAGTCATAGCACCCCATTCCCGAATAAGTGGCACGCTTTGATACCTCAGTCATGGGTTTACGACAAACGGTACAGGACAGGATAGTAGTGCTTCGCTTCGCAAGCACCACTAACTAGAGAGGTACATTTCCTGAAGAAAATGTGAGTGGTGCTTGCCATGTCATAGATATAGCTGATGTTGGCCTCAATATTAAGTCTATGGAACTTTTTGGGGTGGTTAACCCACCCACCCGTAGAAAAGTCGTAGCACCCATAGGCCACACGATTTGACACCTCATTCATGGGTCTACGACAAACGGTGCGAGACTAGTTACGCACCAAACTTTTGTATTGGAAAAAAAAGATTAATAAGCCTGTGAGATAACAATAGTAGTGCTTCGCTTCGGAAGCACAACTAACTAGAGAGGTACATTTCCTGAAGAAAATGTGAGTGGTGCTTGCCATGTCATAGATATTAGCTGATGTTGGTCTCAATATTATGTCTATGGAACTTTTTGGGGCGGTTAATTGCCCCCTGCGGCGCAATGTCAAAGCATCACACAAAACTGATTATACAGAAGCTTAATGAAAATTTTGCAGTACTTGGATATCTGCCTTAAGTTCAACCTACACCATAAATGATATCCAAATGTTGAGTAAAAGCAATGATATGAACCGTTATGGACCAGATTTAATAAGCTACTAATAAGCTACATATATTTCTACTGGGATTGATTAATATATTAACCGCTAAACAATGGCAATAAAGTGGTATAAGTGAATTTTACCAGGCTGGAGTCGTTTTAAGAAAATACCTCTGTAATCCACTCTGCGATTACCGAACAGGAAGTGTATTTGGCTGACAATTAAAGCAAACAAGGCATAGGATTATCAACCTTACAAAATTTTATTTCTTTCTAATAATAAGTTAGACAGAGTTTTCATCCGCACAGAAAGACAGGCAGACATGTACGTGGGCTTCAACCTAATATAATAATAATATCACTGATTACATTAAAGCTGATCAGCTTATTTTTTACTTTAACCTTTTAACTATTGCTACAAACTCTTTTCCCATCAACAACAGGTACTTCCTGTAGTACACTATATGGACAAAAGTATTTGGCCAAATCTGTTAATTATTGAATTCAGGTGTTTCAATCAGGCCCCTTGGCGGTGATGTAATCCTACTGGATTCCAACCGCTGTTAACAACAATGAAGAAAAAGACACAGTTATAAATTAACTGATGTGATTCATTTCCACCTGTACAGCAGTGACTGGGGAGACAGTAGCCATGAACGGAAAACAGACAAGAGAAGTTTTAATATGACCAGAGTGCGGATCATTTTTGACTCACCTTTGCATATTATGATACTTCCATGACTGAGGTGCCATTTGTATGTTACTGATATTACATTTACAAATATGTATATAATTACAAGGTAAAAGACATTTTAGACATTTAGGAGTTTAGTCATTTAGGGGTAAGTACTTTAGGAGTTACAGAATTTAAGTAAAATCGTGTTACTACTATTTAAGTATGATCATGACTCAAGAATGCAGTACCTCAGCGGTTATCATATGTATTTTTGATTTCTTTTTTAGGAGCTCTTCTAAGGCAGAGGAAGCCTGTGACATGTACACAAGAGCTGCGAATATGTTCAAGATGGCCAAGAACTGGCGTGGTATGCCCACAAGAACGCTGATTCAATAAGATCAGAGTTGCTTTCAAAGCGCATTAACGTTCGGCTTGATATTTGTTTTCTTTCAGCTGCAGGAGATGCATTCTGCAAAGCTGCAAAAGTGCACTTGAAAACGCAAAGCAAGCACAACGCTGCCATCAACTTTGTCAATGCCGGGAACGTGTACAGAAAAGTAGATCCACAAGGTTGCTAGTTTGTTTTCTTGCTCTGAAAGAGATCTGCTTTGATTCAGTTGAAGTACAGTGGAACCTTTGATTATGAGCATAATTCATATTTCAAAACACTCGTAAACCAAAGTGAATCTTCCCATAAGAAATAATGGAAACTCAAATTATTTGCTCCACAACCCCAAAAAATAAATACATAGAAATATTTAGCACAAAATATAAAGAAAAAATACTACAAATTAACCTGCATTTTACCTTTAAAAAAGTAAAAATAAATCCCGACAGATAAGTGTTTCCTTTTATGCGCGCAGGCGCTGTGTGTTTGTGTATGTGTGTGAAGCTAAAGTAATGTGTGTGTGAAACTTATTTGAGTTTCACACACACATACACACGCACACATTAACGGAAAGACACAATTTATCGGAAGAATTAACAAGGAACATCGCTAGTGACACTCGTGTGAGCGTATACTAACGGAAGCACTGCTGTAAAGTAAAAATAAAACTAATTAACCTGCACTTTACGTTTGAAAGGAATCGCGACAGAGCAGTGTTTCTTTAACTTCAGTTTCTTCAGTGTATCCAGAAAGTGGAACTTTAACCTCTCTAATGAGGCTTTTGCTTTACACGCGCGCTGTACACACATGCATACAGACACAAAATAAAATGTTTCACACGCACACACGTGGTCACAGTGTTATAGTAAACAGTACACGCGTGCACGGATGTTGATTATACCAGTAAGAGACGCGCACTAAGACCCAGCAGGGGAGACGATTACCCACAATTCCGCAGCGCAAGAGAGGAAAAAATCGTTGGCTCAGTTGTGATCACGTGACGCTCTGCATCAAATCAAGAAGCGCATGCGTGATACATGATACTCGGTACTCGTAAACCAAGACTTGTTCGTTTTCCAAGTCACAATTTATTTAAAAAATCTTTGCTCGTCTTGCGGAACGCTCGCAAACCACGTTACTCGCAATCCAAGGTTTCTCTGTAGTCAAATGTTTCATTTTACCCCTTTAACTCCATGTCGTTCTTCCCTCAGAGGCCATCAAGTGTCTGAGTCGGGCCATCGATATCAACACAGATATGGTGAGAAATGAGAGCTGAGGCGTTGAGCTTGATTTTATCTCGTAATATTTCTTATACAGCTCAGTCTGTTCAGAACCCATCCATCCATCCATCCATCTAGTAGGCTTTTATTGTTATTTCAACCATAGACAGTTCAGTACACAGTGAAACGAAACAACGTTCCTTCTGGACCAAGGTCTTACATATACATAAACTAACAACATATATTTACAAAACTAACTAGCTAACTCAGAAACCTAATTAGCTGACTAGCTGAGACAAAACAAATTAACACGATGAATTAACAAAGCTATCTAATTATCTTCCTATCTATTAGAAATGTATTAATCCCTGCAGTAATTATCCAATTAAATCCTCTTAAATATTTGTTTATTTAATTTCAGGTTTGGGGACAGTGTATTTCTTCATTTTCTTCTTTTTTTTAATACTTTTTTCCATTTTCCCTATTGTTTCTTTCATCTTTTCTTCATTATTTGTTGTAATTTCATTTAGTTTTTTACTCTTTTTTTTTTTTTTTCCTTCTTTCCTTTTTTTTTACTTTCTTTACTACTTCTCGATTTATTTATTTTTCTTTACATTTTCCTTTGATTCATAGTGTATATATTTCTTAATCCATGAATGATCTCTATTGAGTAGAGACGGTACATTTGATTGGGTGGTACTGACTCCTTGGGGATCACATCTTCATCCACAGGGTCATTTCATCACCGCAGCGAAGCACCACGTCACTGTGGCTGAAATCTACGAGTCTGAATTACTGGACATGGAGAAGGTGAGCGAGATGGTGTTTGGAACATTTAGTGTCACTGTGTTAAAAAACAAAACAAAAAAAAACTAAGCTGTACAGGATCTGTACAAATGTAAATGTGTTCTGTTTTGAAATAACTGCAGGCAGTTGTGCATTACAAGCAGGCTGGTGATTACTACAAAGGAGAAGAGTCTACAAGGTACATTGAGGTTATTTACAAAAAAAAAAAAACATTCCCATTCTCTCGTCCTCACTCACACACACATGCAAACAGTTTGTTTTTGTTTCTCTCGTGTAGTGCTGCCAATAAGTGCCTACTTAAAGTGGCGATGTATGCCGTGCAGTGTGAACAGTACCAGAAAGCTATACAGATATATGAAGAGGTAGGCATGTCTTTCAGTAAACCATTAAATCATATGCAACTCGTCTTTCGTTTTCGTCTTTTATAATAATGTTAATGTGTTCAGATTGGGATCTACTGCATGGACAACACCTTGCTGAAGTATGGAGCTAAAGATCACTTCTTCAAGGCAGCACTGTGTCATTTCTGTGTCGACATGCTGAACGCCAAGGTGATTAGCATCTTTGTTGTTTTCTTAGCATTAGTGCCTTCTTTACGTCATATTAATTAGTTTCAATCTTCTCTAGCTGGCTTTGCAGCGATATGAGGGAATGTTTCCTGCCTTCTCAGACTCCAGGGAGTGCAAACTCATCAAGGTCCGCTTTTAAATCAGTTGTGAAGATTTCTTCCTTGGCTTCGCTCAAAATCCTGATGTTAGGGTTGGTTATTTTTTTGTTTTTTTTAAACAGAAACTTCTTGATGCACACGAGGAGCAAGACGCCGATGCATACGCAAAAGCTGTAAGTTCCTGTTTCATAATCGAGAACTCTGAGAAGCAGTGCTCTCCTGTCAAAAAACATTAAGCTGGGAGATGATATCAAAAGCTCAGAAGTGCACCGTTGTCTGTTCTCGCTCTTAGGTGAAGGAGTTTGACTCGATCACGAGATTGGATCAGTGGTACACCACCATGTTACTGAGAATCAAGAGGACGATTCAGGAGGACGAGAGCGATCTCCGCTAATACTGTGACTCATGATGGACCTGTGCATATCAACTAATACTCTTTGACTCATTCATCGGCCTATTTTTCATTTCATGATGTCATCCATTTTTTGTTTTCTTTATGTTATTGACCTGCTCTTGTCCACTTTGATTAATACAGTATTTATTATTTAACTGCCGATCTTTTGAGGCTGAAACATGTAACATAAGAATTTAGATTGCTTTGATTCCATGTTTGTTTTCACAAACTATTGCATATGTACTATACTATAAATAAACAAAATGGTAAAATGGCTTATTTTCCTGTTTATCACCAGAATTTTTGTTTATCACCAGTTAATTCTGGTTCGAGGTTGTCTGAATAACATAACAATAACATTATTTTGATCAGCAACTATTCATGGTGGTTCAGTATTTATTGATGTTTTTCTATAGGTATTTGGTAATATTTCCATCATTTCCTTATCTCATTCTACAATAAAAAGTAATTTTTTTAACGATCGTCCATTTCAAAGTTTAATCGAATATGCACAATTGTTGTGCAGGTAAAATAACTATTAGCTCATGCTGTTGTACAACAGTAAAGCATTTCAATATATTGTTTTTCATTTATTATTTTAGTTCAGTTATAGTGTGAACAAAAATTTCAAGCCAAATAGCTGATATTAAAGCATGAAAGGAAACTTTAAACAAAATTCCTATAAACCAAATTCCTACGGCTATAATTTACTCACAGTAACTGTTTTAGATCTTCAGGTTTAATTAAACAGTTTTCGACTCCTTCAACGGCTTTATCGGTTTTATTTGCCTCATCCATTAAATAAAACTGAAATCGAGAACATTTTTCATACTCTGCATTAAAAATATAGATTGTTGAACATTATAAGAGGTTAAACATGACAGGGTGAGCTGTTTATAGACAAATCAGTTAAGCATAATTGTATTCATTTGGTTCGTTAATTAAAGAACATACTTTTTATCCAGTTATGAGTTCCACAGACAGAAGGTCACATTAGATCATCAGCATTTGTTTATACAGTACACGTCCCTGTAATTGGCTGCTACTGTAACAATGATCAAGTATTACAATGAGCGCATCCATATAAAAACAAATGAGGTCATCCCTTGTTAATCTGATTCAAGCGTTCGTCAGAGGTGTATAAAAAAGAAATCAGGAAGGAATGTTTATCCATAAGGTATGTCTCATTTAATTTTCCTCTTCTTCCTCTTCATCCTCTTCCGCAGCATCCATCGCGTAGTTGTCTTCCAGCGCGGCCTGCTGCTCCTCTTGTGCTTCTTTGAGAGCCTCCTCCTCCTGCACAGTGGGATCCAGGGCCTCAGTGACCTCAGGGCCACTTGGGTACTCAAGCTGTGGCGGAGGAAGTACGACCGGGGTAAAGCTCTCGCCCAAGAATTTCATCCCCCAGCCAATGTAGATGTTCTCAAACCTCCTGTTGCAAAATTTTAACATCAATTAGGTAATCAACTCTATCATAATTAAAGTGACTGGAAAAGCAGAATATCTGCAGCATATGACAACGCAGATATTGAGAAAATATAGGAAGTCCTTACTTTCCACAGGCGTACGCGTAGGCTCCAGGCCACAGGTTGGAGCGCACAAAAGCAATGGCGTACTGAGGGATTAGGTGTGAAGAGATCCTGGTACTCCAAGGAGGAGTGTTATTAACCTCTGAAATATCAGAACATGTCCATAAGGTGTGTTTGCTCATGAAAGAAACAAAACTGACACCCATCTCAAGTCAAAGATTCACCTGCATCCTCAGACAATGGCGTGAGAAGCGGCGGTCCAATCTCGGGCTCCGGCTCGTCGGGCTCTTCCTCCTTCTCCTCTTCCTCTGCGTCTTCTTCCTCCCTCTCTGGCTTTTCGGCCATATTGACCCACGTACAACGACCCTGATGCACACACACAGATGATCAAAAATGATCAGGTTTGGCAATGGTGTGAAAAAGTGTTTGTCCCCTTACTGATTTCTTTTTTTTTTTGCATGTTTGTCATACACATCATACAGTTTTAATTGAAGGTTTTTAATTATTAAGGGAAAACAAAATCCAAAACTACATAGCCCTGTGTGAAAAAGTGTTTGCCCCCTAAACCTAATAACTGCCCTTAGCAGCAACAACTGCAATCAAGCGTTTTCGATAACGTGCAATGAGTCTGTTACAGCACTGTGGAGGAATTTTGGCCCACTCATCTTTGCAGAATAGTTGTAATTCAGCCACATTGGAGGGTTTTTGAGCATGAATCGCGTTTTTAAAGTCATGCCAAAGCATCTCAATTGGATTCAGGTCAGGACTTTGCCTAGGTCACTCCAAAGTCTCCATTTGTTTTTTCTTCAGCCATTCAGAAGTGGACTTGCTGGTGTGCTTTGGATGATTGTCCTGCCCCAGAACCCAAGTTCACTTCAGGTTGTGGTCACAAACTGATGACTGGACATTCTCATTAAGGATATTTTGGTACACATCAGAATTCATGGTTCCATTCATGGTTCCATTTATCACAGCATGTCATCCAGGTCCTGAAGCAGCAGAACAGCCCCAGCCCATCACAGTACCACCACCACCATGTTTTACTGTTGGTACCATGTTCTTTTTCTGAAATGCGGACACACACCTTCCAAAAAGTTTAACTTTTGTCTTGTCAGTCCACAGAGTATTTTCCCAAAAGTCTTGGGGATCATTAAGATGTTTTCTGGCAAAACTGAGACGAGCCTTTATGTTCTTTTTTCTCAGCAGTGGTTTTTGTCTTGGAACTCTGCCATGCGAACCATTTTTGCCCCCAGTCTCTTGCCCCCAGAGTTAATTTATGTTTTAACAGGGCTATGTAGTTTTGGATTTTGTTTTCTCTTAATAATAAAAACCTACATTTATAAACTGCATGTTGTGTTGACTTGTGTTATCTTTGACTAATATTTACATTTGTTCGTTGATCTGAAATATTAAAGTGTGACAAACATGCAAAAAAATAAGAAATGAGTAAGGGGGCAAACACTTTCATACTACTGTATGTTTGCAATTCAGAAATTTTATCTGCTGTTAGAAAGGAAGTCGGCAGCTTCTTAGCCATAGATCTATAAAGGATACAGTCTCCAATCAGTGTGTTAATGTTTGGTGATTCTAATACGATTTTCTCACCTGCTTGAGAATGTGCTGTATGTGGTGGACCCACGCCGACAGTGACTCCGCCATCTCGTGCATGGGGATCCCCTCAAATTCAGTGTTGTCCTCGACGCTGTCTCTTGCTCCTTCCTCCTCCTCTTCCCCCTCCTCCTCTCTGAACTGATAGAATCCCAGTGGACTGACCTGCGTACCTGCTGAGATGCGGGCTATCTGGGTGCGGAGGTAGATGGCCTCGTTTCCTGGGAAGGGCGGGTAGCTCACGATGGGGGCGTCCAGGCGCCCAGTGAAGAACTTGCGGATTTGCCGCGCAACTGTAATCTGAGCAGGTGTAACTTCAGGAAGACGGACCCAGGGCAGGCCTGGCTCTCTGCACACAAAGTATGTGAACTTGTTGGTGCCGGTACGCCGAGACTCATTAGGGACTGGGCTGGGTGGCTTGTAGTTTGATTTGGGGAGTGGATCCAGCTAAAAAGGAACGATCCAGAACAAAATTGAGCCTTGTTTATACAAGTCAGTCATTAATTACTTCAGTAACCTTGATTACCTCCTCCTCGCCCTCTTTCTCCTCGTCTTCCTGCGTTTCCTGCTCTGCTTCGTCCTCCTCTTCCTCACCATCCCTGTATTCCACTTCAGCCACTATATAGTTCCATTCAACACCCAGGATTTTACCCCAGAATCGGCAACGTTGCAGTGGCTGACTGTCCACCAGCTGCTTCAGGGCCAGGAGGATCCTTTGCATCTCCTCCCGACCCAGACCAACCCCAATCTGCCCCAGGAAGAACGTCAGCTCAGTCATATTGGGCAGGGGTGTCTCCATCTAAGAAGACAAATAGTGGATTTTTATTTTCCTATGCAATGACATTTAAGCTGCTTGGTTCCACCTTGTTACGGTATTAATAGCATTAAAAAAAGTTTCTATTCCTTGGCCGGGTGTGCAAGGGAGCATAGCCATCCTCTCTGGGTCAGAGGGACAGCATTGCTTTTTCTCTCTTCCAAGTCAATCACGGCAACATTAACCAATCATGACCATCTGTTAGCTCATGTATGTGGAAGAGGGCAGATAGCACTTTCCTCCAAGCTGCAGAAAACAGATGCATATGGCCAGCTCTAAGTGTTGCTTGGATCCTACTTAACCACATTTAATTCTACCCTTTAAAAAACATTTTTAAAAAAAACCTTTAAAAAATAAGATGCCTCAGATGAGTTGACACATCTAATAATGAGTAAACATACTTTTAGATATGAGAATGAGCTAAAAAGAATCAGTTCTGACCAGTACCTCTTCGTGTTCCTCCTCGTCCCCGCGGTTAAACAGCGGTCTCTGTTGCTCGGCTAGCAGCTCAGATGAGGATGTGGATGGAGAATCTCGCACCGTGCTCTGGTTCTCCTGAAGCATGCTGCGTTTTATCTCACGGCTTATATCTTCAATCACGTCCACCGTGTTCGCCGGACGCTCATCCATCACTCTGGTGAGCAGGCGAACCAAATGGTCGTAGCTGAAAACGACCGTAAATCATTACTGTTGATGATAATGTATAATAGCTGAAGACTTGGCAAATATAGAATGGGCTGGCACGGTGGCTTAACGTTTAGCACTGTCGCCTTGCGACTCCAGGTTTCCTGTGGGTACTCGGGTTTCCTCCCACATTCCAAAGACATGCAGATTAGGCTAAGAGCCATTCCCAAATTTGCCCATACTGTGAGTATGTGTGTGTACCCTGCGATGGATTGACATCCTGTCCAGGGTGTACCCCACCTTGTGCCCTAAGTTTCCTGGGATAGGCTCCAGGCCCCTCACGACCCTGTATACAGGATTAAGCGGTATAGACGATGAGTGTGTGAGTGTTTTAGAATGTAGAAATGAATGGTACCGTATATACTGAAATATTTATGATATATTTAGTTATCCTCAGGCTAATTCTCTATTTTGGTGCTGTATTTTTTTATGGTTAGAGGAAAATAGTGCTTATCCCTTGCTGATGTCTTAAGGAGAGTCACGGCGGCTTAGTGGTTTGAATTGTCGCCTTGCACCTCCGGGGTCCGGGTTTGATTCTCCCCATACTTGGTGAGTTTCCTCCGAGTGCTCTGGTTTACTCCCACAATCCAAAGACATGGACATTAGGCTAATTGTTGTTCCAAAATTGCCCGTAAGGTGTGAATGTTGAACCGAGGTCCAGCCGCGGCCCATTACCATGGGGTAATCACCACTGGCGTCCACAGCCCCTGGATGGACTCCAGAGGTTCCAGATGGATGGATCAATGGATGTCATAATGCATTTAATGATTTCCAGTATAAGTGATAGTGGTCAGGTTTCACAAAAAAAAAAATAATAAGGTAGGGGAAACACCAAAAACTGGATGCATCACTCTTTTCAGGCATTGATGAAGCAAGGACTAAACCCCACTGCAACACCATTAGCCCACAGATAGTCGAATGGCATTGTGGGTATTTTAAGAAACCAGTAAATAAAATGATAGGATTTTTTTTTATTATTATTATTAAAGTTAATATGGTCATTTATTGATTTATATCAGCAGCTGAGGATGACTGTCACAGAATGTATTATATAAATAGAGTTCTTAGTGGTGTTTCGTGTTAAATAAAAATTACTCACAGGTTGAGGTTTGTTTTTGTGCTGTTTTTCAAGAGAAAAGCTTTAAAGCAAGCTGCAGCCAGCTGCCTCTGCTCCTCTAGCGTTTCCTCCGAACTCTCCATGATTCAAATAAAAAAAAGAAAAGCAATTATCTAAAATATATATATATTTTTTTATGTTATAAGTTATATTTTATATATGTGTAAAAGTAAAGTAGCGCCCGGTTCGGTCACAAAGAGATGACGACACGTTAACTAGTGTAAACCAAAGTGGTTGCTATGGTTTTGGGGGCTGCCTCATTCTGATTGGCTGATCAAGAGGCTTGGTTGAATCTGATTGGTTACGAGCTCAAGCAGAGTCCTGCACACAGTATTCACCGCAGCGTTAGATATGAAATGGTAGGATTGTATACTGCTCGAAATTATAATGTCTTTTTTATAAAATGAAGAAACAAGTTAACAAAAAACTGCTCCGAAAAATTAAGAGAACAGTTAGTCTCAGTTTGTACACACACACACACGAGGGACGTTCAGGTCACGTGGTTTTCTGATGGACATGACTGTTAAGTCTCTGTTGATCTTTTGACATGCAACTTCATGTTGACAAAGTTGACAGGTCATCACTATCCTTCCAAGTTTTTGATCATGTGCAGAAGGATTCTTAACCCAGTTCCAGTAATTTCGAATTTTGCTTTCTTTGCTCGATGCAGCCCAATAATTAGACTTTTCTGAAATGGTGACTATTTTAGGCCAGGAAGTGTAGATGCAGCATTTGTAATGAAAGTAATGCAAAAATGGACATTAAAAAATACATGATTTAAATTCCATGATACCAGAATAATAAATTGATAGATGGATCTACTGTGGTGTAGTGGTTAGCACTGTTGCCTTGCACCTCCAGGGTCCGGGTTTGATTCCCGGCCAGGCTCGGGACTGTCTGTGTGCGCATGGAGTTAGCATGTTCTCCCCGTGCTTGGTGGGTTTCCTCCCACAGTCCAAAGACATGCATGTTAGGTTGATTGGCGTTCCCAAATTGCCTGTAGTGTATGTGTGCCCTGCAATGGAGATGTACCCTGTCTCGTGCCCTAAGACTCCTGGGATAGGCTTCAGGCCCCCCGTGACCCTGAATACAGGATAAAGTGGTATAGAGAGTGAGATGGACCTACTACTTTGTCATTATACAGGTACAAATTGTGTATATACAATACTATCTATATTGGCACTGTGCAACTTTGGGGTTAAATAAGGAGATTTTTGTGTAAATTGTATATAACAATTTTGATAGTCCTTATATCCGTGCACGATAATATTTTTCCTGCCATTATCTCTTCATTCTCAGATAATGATAATAAATAAGACACATTAAAATACAACATACCATCATTACACTTGATAAGGAATTTACCTGAAATGTTTCATTTACTAACAACATACCAGTTTATGGCATTAAGACATGACATGGAGAAGCCCAAACTCCACTCAAGATGAATTTTATTGAGAATTTCCCTTTTTCACCATGTACACATAGACAATGGAAAAGGGAAATATCTTCCCTTCCATCAGAGCTGTTGGAGCATAATGCTGTGTTATATTATTTTAAGACCAAAGACAAGTTTATTTCAGTTAAACAAGTCCACACAAAATTGAAAACTGTATTCAATGAGATATTTATTATCCGGACATCACCTCTTGATTTGTAAATGATGTACAAAAGCAATGTTTTTTTGTTAAACAAAACAGTACAGAACTAACAAGTAAAGTCAAAATAATTATAATAAGCAATACACTACATTATTGGTTCTAGACCTCAGACTTAATACATATATGATGAACTTGAATGTTTTTGTCAGTGCATGTTTGTTTTATTCGGGATCGTCTGCTTGTGTCTCAGGTTCCGTGCCACTATCCTCCACCGCTTCTTGCGGCTGGTCTTCTGCCGGCTCAGTAGTGGTCGTCTCCATTGGTTCCTCTGTCTTCACCTGGGGGACAGGGGAGGCTCGGGATTCATTTTCAACTGCTTCAATCTGCTATGGTTAAAAGTTAATGCAAATAAGTTCATACGGTCACAGAATATCAGATCACACTGATAAAAGCAATTGTGAATAGAGTCTTACCGGAGTTGTGGCTTCGGTAGCGATCTCTAGACGGTCTGTATCCGCATCTCCTTCCTCCATGGGCTCCTCCATTTCCTCCCTTCTGGTTACCGACTCAGGTGCTAACTCGGGAGGAGCCACAACAGCTGGAGCAACTACAGCTGGAGTTATGGATTCAATGTGTGTTATGGGCCTCACAAACTGCTGGGTGTGTAACTAAAGGATGGAACAGATACATTATTTCGATATTTTAGGGTTTCATATTTAAATCTGAACTGTTGCTGTATTTCCAAGCCTGACCTCTCTTTCCTCCGGCACCTTCATGTGCTCAGGTTCATGCTGTGGTGGTTCCGGCTCCGGCATCCTACTGTTAGCTTCCAGAATTGCCATGATGGATGATGGAATGTGGGCTTGCTATATACACACACACACAAATCAAGGAAAATATTTTATCAAAATACATACAAGCTTAAAAAAATATCGATCAGAGGTTAACTCTGTATGTCCGGTAATGTTTCTTTACCTGGTGTGGGGTAAAGGAGCGGACATGCAGTAGGAGAGGGTCCCTCATCTCCGGGCAGCGCTCGAACACGCTGGCTAGCTGCGCGGGCGGCAGCTGCAGCAGAACGGTGTAAGACTGCGGCTTGGTGCGCTGGCAGCACTTCACGAAACCTTCCCACACTTTGGGGTACTTCCACACCTACACACACGCAAGATGTTACTCAATGCCATAGACTCATTCTTGCTTAACAAGGAGTTTAGGACATTGGTCCCGAAGTGAAGCGACGCACCTGTTTGGGGATCAGACGAGACAGGATGTTCATGACGAATCCGCCGAGGCGAGGGTACATCGTTAGCGACTGGATGACGGTCCGCATGAGCAGCATAGGGAGAGGAACCTGTTCCATCAGCTGCTGCATCACTACAGCCAGAACCTCCGATGTGTACACGTTCTTCTCGCCGAAGCACAGGTTCGTAGCTAAACAAAAGTGTGTAAGAAGGCAGAAGGCAGGTTATATCAACAAGAAGAAACTTACTCCCCTGAACACCGAACCAGAAACCGAGACATGATTTGAGTGAAACTAAAGCAGTTACCTTTGATTATAGACTTCATGTCACACTTGGTGGAATCGATGTTATGCAGAGAGATGAGGAGTTCACCGGGGCCCAAAGGAGACACTGAGGAACTACCTTCACCTGGAGAGGATCAGCAAGTTTATCAAAACCTCAAATTGTCTGTATTCACTCTCAGTTGGCACCTCTTCTAGTCATAACTTTAACTGATTGTAATGCATCCTTACTGTGTTGCGTGCCCAGCAGACGATTAAAGACCTCCTTGACGACGATGGGATTGAGCTTGATGAGTTTCGGCAATGCCTGGATCACCTCTATCTGTTAAACAAAGAAAAATGCTGCTCAAAAACCAGTACAGCTAGAGAGAGTATCAAGTATCAAGGAACACCGGTTGATTTCGGAAATGAAACGGGATGGAGAGACCTTTTCAAGCCCGTTGATGACCGGGATGAGGAAACGCACATCTGGCACTCGTTTGTGATAGAGATCCCGTACTCGCTCCACCAGGTCTGGAGATGGAGGGACTGAAGGTGGAAAGACGATAAAAGACAGAATGGATGTATGTAAATGGCTGCTAACGAACGTTTGCGTTAACGATGTGTGAAACAGGACACGGTTGTACCTTTATCGGTCAGTATGTGCAGACAGCGGGTGACCAGAGTCTCCGCCCCCTTGGGACAGTTTTCAACCAGCAGCAGCAGTTCTGGAGAGTTCATGCCCATTCCCCTGATCTGTAAAGCAAAGGAAATATAAGGAGTTAAGACACTGTTAGAGGGTGTTTTAATAAAGTTCACACGCTGTTGGGTGTTGCTTGGTTAATTTCAGGCTTACAGGCTGCTCGATGACACGGAGCACGCTGCGCTTGATGTCAGCGATGGCTTCTGTGTAGACGGCGGCTAACTCGTGGACCAGGCGGTGGTTGAGAGGAAGGAGAGAGAGGTAGAGGTACAGACACTGTCTCACCGTCTCTTCTGTCCAAGGAGCGGCCACCTCTGAACATAAAAGCCGGAAGTATAATGCATTGTTTCTATAATGTTTAGCATATTTCTGCTGAATGACTCATAAAATAAAGCTCAAGTTTAATATAAACTGTGGGACATTATAGAAAAATATCAGCATCTTAAGCTTCATTTTCATTGTAGTTCAAGTTTGAAGCATTTTCTAACCCGTGTCCTCTCCGACTCCAAACAATAGCGAAGGCGGGTTCGGGTGAACGAGCAGCTGCATGTAGTTCAGCGCGAACTTCTCAATGTAGTCGCGCAGGTGGTCCTTCTCGTACATCCACTTGATGATATTCAGAGCAGCCGAGCGCACCTTAACAAACGACAGAAGTTTTATTACACTGAGAGTCTGCAGCTTCTAGAAAGGAAACAATGAGCAGAAAAGAAAACAAAAACACACACAAAAAAAACAAAAAAAAAACAAAACACACACCTTTTCCTTCTCATGAGAGCTGAGATCCAGGAGAACGTGCAGGTACTGAAACTGTCTGGAAGGGCGTTTCAGGATGAGATCTTTCAGAGTGGGCATGCCGAGGTAAACCCGAGACTGTAACCACACACACACAAACATATTTAAAGCTTGGCACTATCAATTTCACAATATTTTTACCTTTTACTCGCTTAAAAAAAAAAAAACTAAACTGTTGTTAAATGTTTGAGTTAGACTGATCAGAAAGTGCTGAGATGGAAAACACAGAAATATATTAATGTGCTTATTTTATTTTCATGTGAACAGATTTATAAACCTGTAACTGTTGATCTGGTTTGAGAATCAATGATCTAAATGCGTGCAGGGAAATAACATTTCACAATATAAATCAGGCACAGAGTAAATAATCCCACTGCCTCAATTCACTGATGCACTGAAGCAGTTAAAGGGCTTGCGGCAGTGTGTCTCACCTCGTCCTCACAGTAGCGCCGGATCACCTCCAGGGCCGACTCTGTGACCAGAGGAGCCTCGAGCACCAACTTATTGAACAGCCTGCAAAGAGAAAGGATTTGAAATTCATAGCCTGGTGTCTGAGACGAATAGACACAGCATGGTCAATGGTGCTCCTTTGGCTCGGGAATAAACACACCTGCCTGGGTGTGCTATTAGAATAAGTGCATCCATTACAATAACTGGAACCTGTTGTTTTCTAAAGATGACTTACAGGGGAGTTATGGCGACCAAGTTTAATAGAAAATACTAAGAGGGAAAGGAAAAGTTCCTGCGACTCACCCGTCTCTCTGTTCAGGCCGCTCCTGCAGGCCCGAGAGCAGCATGAACAAGCAGTGATCATAGCTGTCCAGCGAGCCTGATGGCAGTTGGCTCAGGTACTGGTTGTACTCTTGATAGAGAAGAGCGAAAGCGAGGTCGATGCGGCTCCGGATATCCTCCAGGATGAAACGCAGCATGTCATCCTTCATCGCGCCCTCGAATTGAGTAACCAACCGTGCTAGCAGCTTCACACGAACCTGGGCGATGTCAGATTAGTCAGAGAAGCTCCATTAACTTTTAACACTTAACATTTTTTTGACCACACATCAAATTTCAAATGAAGCACTCAAGGTGTGAGTAAAGTCAATCCCTTCATTCAAGGGGTTTGCCAAAGTGTGGCATTAAAAATTCAGGAATAACAGCCATTTTCATATACATGTGAATGCCCATTTTGGGGGCTCATAAATAATGGAACAAATGGCTGACAAGCAGTTGCATGGCCAGGGCTGGCCTGTTGCCTGGCTACTCCGTGACTAATCAAGCAGATAAAAAGCCTGGAGGGTTACATTTGTGTTTTGTAGTTGTTCGGGTTTGAAGAGGTGTCTATGCAAGTGAAAAGGGCATTATTAGGATAAAAAGTGCCTGATGGAGTGACCATTACAACAGTTTGGAGCATTCTTTAACAGATGGAATTAACTGCCAAGCTCAGCAACAGGATGACCTCAGAACTCTGTCCTTGGTGAAGGAGAGTCATTTCACAACATCTAGCCAAGTCAAAAACACTCTTGAGAAGGTAGGCGTGGTATTGTCTACAGTCAAGAGACAACTTTATAAAGTAAGCTGGTAAGCTTAAAAACAGAAAGGCCAGATTAGGAGTTTGCCAGAAAACCTTTAAAGATTCTCTGGGCTGTGATTCCGAGTGGTGTAGTGGTAAAGCGCTTGCCCTATCATCCGGGGATCGCTGGTTCGAACCCCGGGTGATGCTGTTTTCCTCTCACAGCCGGAGGCACAGAGAGAG
>JAQQZT010000017.1:13877935-13890883 GCA_030068275.1 Clarias platycephalus
CTGTTTTCCTCTCACAGCCGGAGGCACAGAGAGAGCTGATTGGCCGAGCTCTCTCAGGGGGGGAGGGATGAGAGGTATTAGTGCTCCCACATGAATCACGGCTCTACAGCCAATCAGGGGTGAGCTCGCGCATGCAGAAGGAGCGGCTATCGCTTTCCTCCGAGTGTGATACTCCGCCCCTAACGGTGCGTGAGCAAGCAGTTCGAAAAGATGCGGTCGGCTGACGTCACGTGGTTCGGAGGAAAGACGTGATAGTCTTCGGCCCTCCCGGCTTAATGGTAGTAGTAGCCTTACTGTGGGAGCCCCCTAGTGACGGGGAGGAATTGGCCACAACTAAATTGGGGAGAAAATTGGAAATACCCAAAAAAAAAAGATTCTCTGGGCTGATTTGGACTGAGAATTAACTTGCAGTAGCGGGATGGGAAAAGAAAAGTAGGAAGAAAGAAAGGAGCATCTCATGATTCAAAGCATACCCCAAAATCATCTGTCAAACATGGTGAGGCAGTGTTATGGCATAGTGTAAGCCAAAACAAACAGTGAAAAAAAAAAAAAAAAAAGAAATGGCATATTCTTCTAGGGCCAAGTCAGTCACCTGATCGTAACCCAATAGAGCATGCTTTTCACTTCTTATAGACAAGATTGAAAGCAAAGACGACCAACAAAGAAGCGACAGCTGAAGGCAGTTGCAGTAAAGGCCTGACAAAGAGTTTCAAGGAAGGAAACTCAGCATTTGGTCATATCCATGGGTTTGCTGAATGCATATAATTTTTATCCAAATTTAAATGCTGACTTTTGCAAGTATGCTAGTTTGTTCCATTATTTATGCACCACTCAAAAGGGTATCTGTGTGTATGAAAATCGCTGTAATTCCTGGATGGTTAAAGCCACACATTTGTCAAGACCCTTAAATTTAATCTGAAAACCTTGACTTTGCTCACATCTTATGTGTTTCATTTCAAATTCAATGTTGTGGTGTACAGAGGACAAAAACAAAGTCCATGTTCCAAAACTTATGGATCTGACTATATAGGGTTAAAACAATTTACGAGATTTTTCTGAATCTAATCCTAACCCCACTTACATGGGACATCCCGCTTCTTGCTATGGCCTTCTCTGAATGGAGGATGCGTCTGACGGCCGTGCTGGTTAGCTTTTCGAGTTGGGATTCGGACAAGGGCTGGACCACGTCAGCCAATCGGAAGACTTTCTTCCGACCACTGCTGCCAGGTGCTCTGATTGCAAAAAAACAAACAAACACGGAGTAATGAGAAAAAGAAAAAAAAAGGAAGGAAAATTACAAACTACAACCTCTGTGTATCAATATAAAGATTTGTACTTGGGCTGTGTAGAAGGCAGAATGGGTTCTGGAAGCTTCTTGGCCTGAGGCGTCTCCTCTGTGGCTTCGTTCTTGTAGGCCCCGACTACAGAGATGGCCTGGCCGAGCGACACAGCTGACACTTTCCGGATGATGATGGGATCTTTAGAGCTGGTCTCCGCCACGGCAGCATCGGCCTCTCCTTCCTTCCCTTCTTCATCTCGGGCTTTGCTCTGCTCCAGACCTGAGGATGAAAAGGAGATCGTGTGTTTTAGACCCGTTTAAAACTTGGAAATTTTATTTGTTTTAACGCAAAAACAAAAACACTCCAAGTGACCTGGTCCAAGTCCACTCGCAGTCATCTGTGTGGCCATGAGTCTGGCCAGATGTTTGATTTGGGAATCTGTGCCTGCCGACTCCACAGGTGTGTAAGTAGCTTGGAAGGAGGCCGGCATGTTGTCCGGCAGGTAAACCATGCTGATGAGAACCTGAAACATGAAATGTCATGACGATGAGTACTAGTACTTCGTTACTGTCAAACCAGCATACCAAAATCATTTAGAATTAAGTACCAGGTTGGCCACGTTCTCTGGTGTGAGCAGAGGCAGCAGGAACTCAGCTGTGATATCTATAGCAGACTGAGTGCCCGTGGTGGCCAGAGGCTTGGGCGCAATGATGGGTGCCGGCTCCTCCTTATCGTCATCATCCTCCATCAGACTGGGTTCTAAAATGGCAGTTATTTTCAGAGCACCGTGTCTTAATAGTATCAGTATACCAATGCCACCCTGAGTGACATTGACAGAACGTATTGAAGAGTATCGACGGCTCTCTTCTCTTACCCATTTTAATCCTCTTGCCCTCGCTGTAAGGCTCGTGCCGTGGCCTCTTGCGAACTTGTGCCCCAGCGGGAACGCAGCGGGCGATCTCGCTCTGGGCCATCCCCAGGTCCAAAAGGAGTGTGGAGATCTGGCCGTGGAAGTCCACGCTGCTCGGGTGCCGCAGCACAGCCACCAGATGCAGCTTAAGGCTCTTGCGCACGCTGCTTACCTGAGACTTGGCAAGCGTCGGGGGCAGGTTAGCTAGAAACATCAAGTGGCAAAAACTATTAATCACGCGGCGATAAGGTTTTTAAATGGGATTGAAGGTTGTAAAAGCATGCATACATTACATTTCAGTATATTTGATATTAATTATTGCTCTGTGATGCAGAAAACCCTTCAGACCAACACCCCGACACTTACCATGTAAAGTCTCATAAGCTTGTATGACTTCAGACATGAACATCGGTCTCTGTCGGGCTAGCGTTGCCAGTGAGCCCAGAGCTGTGGTCAGATTAATGCTGGAGATGGCTGGGTGAACCATGAACTTCAGGAGCTGCTCAAGAGCCGACTTTCCCTCTTCACACAGGCGATCTGAGAAATAAACAGGAAAAAAAACAAGGGGGTAGAGAGAAAATAAAACGATACGAGGCATTGTTTCTGTACCCTCCCCTTACAGAGAAGGGGAAGAACACAAAAATAATCCTCTAGTGGTTTATCGACTAAACGGTGTCGCATCGCACATTTTGCACCCTCAGCATGAACTCAACAACCTGCTACTCACACCAATTGAAAATTAGGACAAATATGCAAACGTAAACTAAAGTGATGATTGAATACATCGTTGCATTTTTTTCCAGACCAGTTCCACTCACCGTAGCGAATATATGAGTGATCCTTTGGAATTTTGTCTAGGCTGATGTCCCCTTCCTGCTTCTTGGGAATGTCCGAGTCAGACGTGCGGGGTGACAGCGTGATGATGAGCGACTCGGTGAATTTGATGGCGTGCGTGCGAACGCCGTCATTATCCGAGTCGAGCAGATCCAGAACCTCCCCCTTCATCTGGGTCACCATGTCCCAGCATCCTTCCTGTACGTAGGAGATGCTCTTCGTGCGCAACAGCCACTGGCACAGGAGAGGAGAAGGAAAAAAAAACAAAAAAACTGTTGATTACAATAAAGAACTCTTTAAAAGACATTTGAAATCAAGAGAAATGACAATTTCTGTACCTGCAGCGTCACTTTGTAAAGCTGAGTGAACGTCAAGATGGCCTTCTTTACGACATTCACACTCTCGTCCTTTAGTTTAATGTTTAAATTTCCTAACAGCTTCAGCAATAGTTCGTTGTCCCTTTTACTGAAACAGAACATTGGGGGATAAAAAAAATCTAGCTTGACGTTTCCATTCAGCCCGTATTTCTCTGTTTACTGAACGATTTAAGGTTTTAAAACTTACCATGCTTCTTCAATGAAGCCAATAACAAATTTCCTCACTTCAATTGATTTGTCATTTTGAAAAGCTAGCATCTCCTGTTGATAAAACAAGACAAATTTTTACACTTTGGTGCACAAAGTTGCTAATCATATCAGTTTACTACAAGAGGAGATTGTACTTACGTCCAGGTAATTGTCAAGCAGTGAAGGATCCTTATTAATAATCAACTCTTGCACCTAATGTTAAAAAACAACACACACACACACACATATGAACCCGAGAACTAACGATACGACATAAAATCTGCAAACATCTTTTAAAAGTCAGTTTACCTGCTTAAGTGCAGTGATTTTATCATCGGTGGACATTAGAGCAGCCTGGTTTAGAAGGTCCACGACCTAGTGTGCGAACATAAAATATACTTGTAAAACAAATCAATAACCACGTCACAATTATATCAGTTTAATCATGTTTTTATGTTTCAGGGTGGAGTTTGTCCTGTAATAAATATACATGGTTCAGAACTGGAATGTAATAGTGACACCTTTTCATTAGTGGTCATATCGATGGCCGCATCCTCTGTCTCGGTGAAGCTCTTTTCTCCAGAGCTCGACTCCATCCTGAAGTCCCAGATGATCCCAAGTCTACCTGTAAAGAAAAGACATTTTGTTAATTTTAATATGTGAGAAATAGTTTATGCAGGACGTGAGAACGCTCTACATAAATGTTTATGGAACAACAGTTTCTACTAGTTCTAACTAGCTCTTAATGCTATTTGGGATTCGACCCGGAACCCGGAAATTCTATTGTGGAATAAGTGGAAATAGAAAGTGAAACTGAGGTGGACAGGAATGTCCACTACTTCTAGTCCACCTGGTTTATTCTCCTCATCTTTTGGCTACATAGTACCATTTAGAATTTAAAACTACATTCACCCCTGTAAATTACACAAACTGTCAGTTACCAGGTCCACCATTCATGTCAGTTAGTTCCGCCGGTCATGGAAGGATATGTGCTGGCGGGGCAAAATAACTGGCTGAATGAATAAACAAACAAATCATAATTTGTTGATGATTACAGTACTGTGCAAACATCTTAGGAACTTGCAAAGATGCCTTTGAAAACATTTCTACACAAAATAAACTTCTATAAAGAGCACTAAAGAGTAATAAAATAAACACAGACAGTATTTGGTGTGAAAGCTCTTTGCTTGAAAATAATCTGTAGTGTTAGATACAGACGTGTGCAGTTTCATAAGTAACATGCTGGAGAATACAAGTTCTAGTAACTTTTGTCGCACTTGCTCCTTTCTATTTTCATGCAAAATCCAGTTTTTTGGTCCATCTGAAAACTGGTCTGTCATGCAATATGTTACTTTCTTCACAGGCATTCAAATATTCTTCAGTTATGCTATTTATTTATTAGTTTTTAAGCTACAGGTATGTTAGTAAATATTGACCGGTTTTGTATGTAATACTGCAGACATATTTTATAAACATATACAACATTTCTGCTTCTCTACTCTCTCCGTCTCTCTCCGTCAAGTTACACATGCCGCTCCTGAGCTGCCAGTGATCCAGCCCCCCTCTGCCATTTGGACCTGTTTGACATGTTTGGTCCTCTTGGGATGCGTGTGGTGACTGGGGACGGTCCTGTTCTCAGCTGATGCAGACAGCTTTGAGGACTGCAGTCTCTCAGTAGTTCAGCGCTGGAATTTCCTACAGTCTACCCGAGCCTCCAATAATGAACTGGACTCCATATTATCATCAGCTGTTATACTGACCTTGCAGGTGTAGTTCAATTCCAGCCATCTAATTCCTGCTATCTAATATCACCAAAATAAGGACAGGTTCCCTGTTGAGTCTGTTTCCTCTCAAGGTTTCTTCATATTGCCCTCGGCTTGTTCATCAGGGACAATTTGATCATTTTGATTCATAGATAATTTCTGACATTTCATGCACATTTCCATAATTTTCTTTAAATTCTGTAAAGCTGCTTTGGGACAATGACCATTGTAAAAAGTGGTATACAACTAAAATGGAATCAAATTGTAAACATTTGTACTACAGATAATATGGGGCCTAAGACTTTTTTGCACAGTACTGTACATATTTTTATAAAGGCAGGTTGTTCTGTCAATCCCTGCTAACCTGCTACAATGTTTTTGCTATTTAACTGTTCTGCGCATGCGCAGACCTGTTTCACTGTTTCATTCATGTTGATGTACAGGGAGCAGTATTTGATAGGGATATTTGTCACTCAAAATGAGCTAAATTCTGAACTCTCAAATAAATAAATGCGATATTAAATTACCAAACCATGCTCCAATTTCTGTTATAGTAATTTTTTCGATAGTTTAGTGCGAATTTATCAATGCAAGATATGGTAGCATTTATTGACAAGGCAGCATCATTTGTCAGAACAGCGTAAAACATTGTTTATTTATATGCTCCACATGATTAATGGTACAAAAAAGGATTGCAATAATCGACTGCGGCTTTAACAGCCAGTGGGAACACTAAACCGGTTGTCACAGCTAACTTTAGCTTTATTAGCTGTACTACTGTTGCCTTCCTAGATTATCAAGTGTAAACTCTAAGCAATAAATATAGTTACATTCAAGTTCAGGAATATACAATAAATTAAGTGCATTAACTTACCAAGATCGTGTTTCCTTGATTAACAATCAAATAAGTTGTGAAAAAGAAAACAGCTTCAAATCCGACTACCAAATAAAAGTCGCCATCTTGAAATGACACGGAACAATTTCACAAGCGCGAGGGGAAAACGATATACACTCGCGCGAGTACTTCCGGGTCGTTCTATTTTTTTTATTTTTTTTACTTTTATACAAAAGTTTTTAAAAAAAAATAATGATTACATGCAATTCTAAAGAACTTATCAGTTATTAAAATTATTATAATTAGAAGAACAATCGAAATAAAACAATGTGCCTACCCCCATTTAGAAGGGCCCATTTCTAAATTATTGTCTGACTGAAATATGATTGGCAGCACGGTGGCTTAGTGGTTTTAAAATTGTCGCCTTGCACCTTCAGGGTCTGTGTTCAATTCCCACCATGGGTCTGTGTGGAATAACTGGCTAAATAAACCAATCATACACGAAAGTAGTTCTCCCCGTGCCTGATGGGTTTTTTCCAGGTACTCCTGGTTTCCTCCCACAATCCAAAGACATCCAGTTTAGGCTAATTGCTGTTCCCAAATTGCCCATTGTGTGTGTGCCGTGTGTCCAGGGTGTGAGCAAGTACAATATGATTCAGCCTAATTTTTAAAAACCTATATGCTGACATGCTCACTTCAAGAAAAGTTTGTATAAATATTTCAATACTGTACTAAATGTATAACAATACATTATATATTTATATATGATATGATAATATGGTAATGTTATTAATATAATACTAATATACATAACCTTTTTTGTTTCCATTAAGTGTTTATAAAAAAATTTTTGGCTGATACTTTATATAGATAAAAAATTTAAATATTGGAAAATGTTACATTTAAGTCTGTTAATTTACAAGTTATTACTACAATTTCTTTTAATGTTATTAAATGGTGTATACAGTATTGACTTTGCATCTTCATTTTCCCAGTCATATGACCTGTTGTTCAAATTCTGTTCTTAATTTTGATGTAATGTTCTTTTTTGTTGTAATGTCTATGATTATAGCTTACAGGTCCTTAGTTGTTTTCTTTGCATGATGCAGGCCAATTATTTGTCCCTTCTAAAATAGTGACATCGTTGCCACAACCACAGGATATGTCTGGATAAATGCAGCTACTCACTCGATCAGTTAAATGATTTGCAGCTTGCTGAACCAGGTAGATGTGTTTTTTGTTTTGTTTTTTGCCAGGTAGCATATTTTGTATATTCTACAATATAATTGTGCAATAAAAAAAACCTTGCAAGTTAAATAAGGTGTGGATGTAGAAATTGATTGTCATAACAAGAAAAAGAATGCACAAGGTGCTTTTGTTTCATATTATATTCTCAAATACAAAAAAATGAGCAACAAAAAGAAATCAACATGCCAATACAGTTTTACAAACATGGTACAAGGTATAAAAACTTACAACCACATAGTGCTCACTAAATTGTAGATTGAAGGAGAAAAAACATGAAACTAGACATGTAAGAATGGTATAAAACTTTTACGCTGTCAAACTCCACAGGTGTTCATTACTGGTTACGATTTATTCTAAGATATGAAAAATTAGGGCTTTTTAAATTTTTACCTGTATTAGATACAATTGTGTTTTGAAAGCCATAAATGTAGTTAAATATTTTGAAACTGGAATTATTTGTTTTCTTAAAAAATATGATTAGAAGACAAACAATGCAAATGTTTGACATACAACCCTCAAATCGAAATTATACGTGTCCCCACAATGAAGCATTTAAGCATGAATCTGTGCGTGCAGGATTTGAAGCAAACTAAATGATGCATCGCTACTTATAAACGCATCAATGTTGCGTTAGAAAAAGGTTCAAAAGCAAAGCTGACTAGAGCCTCAGAAACTGAGATGCAATAACGGGAAGCAAAATAAATTTTGCTACGTTTAAAAACTGAGGCGGTTAGAGAGTTAAAAGCAAACTTTTAGGATGGCGGAGCAGTCTGAGAAAAAAGGAAGACTGGCTGAATGGGAAGGACACTAAATTTAAAAATAAGCTGAAGAATAGAGCTTATGGAATGATACAGAAAAGCCACAGGGGGATATGGCTACTGCTGCTGCGAGCCCTGGTAGTTGCCGTAATTTCCGTACTGGTTGTAGTACTGATTCCATTGACTCTGGTTCTGGTAATACTGCTGCCACTGCTGAGCGTACTATGATGATGAGGAATGGAGAAAAAACGTACAATTACATTAAACACAGTTATCACAAAAATTGCTTAATGATAGTTAATGACAGACACTTTAGTTTCTTTTCTTCCATTATGCTTGTTGTTTATAACCATATAGTTTGCTGTAGCTCACCTGCTGGTACTGCTGGTTGTAGCTCTGCTGCTGTTGCTGAGGCTGCTGAGGCTGCTGAGGCTGCTGCTGCTGCTGCTGATTGTACGTCTGACTCGTGGCTGCAGGCGTCTGGCTATAGCCCTGGTTGTAACCTGGGTACTGGCTGTAGTTGCCATAGTTGTATCCCTGGCTGTAGCTGCCTGGGTTGTAACTTTGGTTGTAACCTTGACTGTAGCTCTGAGGCTGTAAAAATGTGAAGACATATTTGGACTTTATGAACAACACAGAATTCTAAAACTAAATCGCACATTTGCACAGTGACTGGATACCAGGGCATCATCTAATTGTTGCCTCCGTCATGTCTGACTACCTGTCAATTATAAATACAGGAACACCTTGGATTGTGAGTAACCCGACTCAGACTCTTTTTTTTTTTTTTTTATTATAAATTTTGACTTGGGAAAACGAACAAGTCTTGGTTTACGAGTATCATGTATCACGCATGCGCTTCTTGTTTTGACGCCGAGCGTCACGTGATTACAACTGAGCCAAGGGTTTTTCTCTCTCTTGCGCTGCGAAATTGTGTGTAATCGTCTCCCCTGCTAGTTAGTTAGTGCGCGTCTGTCACTGGTATAATCAACATCTGTGCACGCACGTAGTGTTTACTATAACACTGTGACCACGTGTGTGTGTGTAAAACATTAAATTTTCTGTCTGTATGCATGTGTGTACAGCGTATCAGTCTCTGTATCAGTCTGCTCTTTGTGTCACGCGCGTATCATTGGACACCGTGCCCCCCACACACACCTCCTACTTTCGCCTTCACAGACACGCGCACACACTCTTTCTCTCTGCTCTACACAGAAACACTGCTCTGTCGCGATTCTTTTCAAAAGGTAAAGTGCAGATTCATTTGTTTTATTTTTACTTTACAGCAGTGATTCCGTTAGTGTGTCGCTCAATCGAGCGTCAGAGAGATTTCTTGTTTATTTTTCCGATAAAAGTGTTTTCGCGTGCATACATGAAAAGAGGGGAGGAAGGGTAACTGTGTAAGACGAGAAGGGGGAAAGGGGAGCGGCTCCTTACTTTAGCTTCACACACTTATCTGTCGGGATTTATTTTTACTTTTTTTTAAAGGTAAAGTGCAGGTTAAGTTATTTTAATTTTACTTTATATTTTGTGTTAATTATTTTTATGTATTTATTTTGGAACGAATAATTTGAGTTTCCATTATTTCTTATGGGAAAAATTCTGTTTGGTTACGAGTGTTTTGAAATACGAATATTCAAGGTTCAACAGCAATTTGGGAATGGTAACGGTGTACGATTTATTAAAGGAGGACACGTCTGAATTTTTTATTAGAAAAAGCAATAGGCACAGGCAATGCATAACCGTAAAAGGGGGAAAACTGCAACGGCACACATTACGTTTAAATTTTAATTCTCTATTCTATTTTATTTGTAATTAAGATAAATAATTTATGCAAGAATAAATAAATAATAGTAAAATACAGTTAAAATAAAGTATAGTACCTGGGACTGACTGTAGCTACTGCTGCCTCCGCTGCCTCCTTTGTTGTAGGAGGCCTGGCGGTTGTGGTTGTAGCTGCCTCCTGATTGTTGGTTGCGGTTATAGCCACCCCGGGGCCCTGAATCTCTGTAGTTGTTGCCCCAGCGGTTCTGGTTGTACCCGCCACGGTTGTAGGCTACATTAGGAACAGAAGAAACCACTACATTAGTCTGAAGCAGTGCTCAAAGCTGTCTAAAAATGACACATTTATTGTGACCTTTATCGTGGAAAGGACGAGAATTAATTCAAAGCATATTATTGTATTTTACTACTGTCTTTTTAGAAAACAGAAACAACTACATGACTATCAGCAATTTCAGTTTTTTCAATTAGCATATCTACCATTTTATATTGTGGGGATGTAATTAAGATAATTTTGGAATATTTCTGAGAATTATTTCCTGACAAAATCTTTTCTGATTTTGTATTTGAATAAGTTTCTGATCATGACCAGAAGTCCATAACACACAAAAGAGCTGTGAATCGTAAGTAGACTATTGATTTGGCTCGATTTCAGGGCGTTATGATTTTCTATTTCAGTCAACAGCGCTAATATTTATTGTCGAATTTGTCTCCAACTGCTATATTTCCTACAGTAATAAAAACTGTTAAAAGAAAACAAAGCATTTAACTGCTGTTAAACTTGTGTTGTTGATTGTTTAAAAGTCAGGTGATTTTTTTCCCTGGCCAATCTTCTTCTCCACAATTCAGTCCAGTATGTGGCGGTAACGCACAGTCCACACAAAGTCAAAAAAGAAAAAAATTTGCCTATATAATTTAAAATGAAAATAATTAAAAATAATTTTAAAGCAAATCTTAAATCAAATCTGAAAAAAAAAAAAAAATTAGACCTGGGCCTAAAACTTTTATTAATTAATTATTATTTTAAAAGTGCTTTACTTCCACGGTAGCCACCTCCTCCAGAGCTGCCACGATTTTGGAACGAGCCTCGTGTTCCTTGCGTTGCACCCTGATGCTCATAGCGCTGGAATCCACGGCCGCGGAAGCCTCCGGGGCGGTTATCGAAGCGCTTGTCAGGTGGCGGGCCAGCCTTCCGGCCTTCCTCGTTGTACTGCTTGATGAGTGTGTCGGCCTCCTCACGCTGCAGCTCTATGAAGATCACCTCATCCAAGAACTCGCCGGCATCGGGCAGCACGTAGTTGGCTGAGGGTGGCAGAGGGCACGCAGTGAGGGAGAGAATGGCCGCGTCGTTGAGAAAATAAAGAGCAGCAGCATTAGCATCATTTAGTAGTAGCCAAAACTAAACATTAAATAAGGGGGCAGGGAAAGAGAGGAAGGTAAGAGAGAGAGAGATGATGTATTAGGACAGGTCAGGGGGACCTTGGACAAATATTGCCTTAGCCGACCAAGGCAAAACTTGTCCTGGATTAGGGATAAACAATGAAAAATATATAAGGGGAGGAAAAAAAAAAAAAGAAAAAAAAAAGGACAGTTGCCAGAAAAAGAGTTAAATAGGTGCTAACTAAACAATTAAAAACAAATACCTAGAAGAATTTCATAGTTTCATAGACTTAAGTGTAATTACTCATTCATTCTGCAAAATACTAAGGAATTGATATAAGCCAATTAATAATCAGGGTATCAGCAAAATTTACTTTTGACAATATTGGGGTCACGTTCATGTTAATACCAAATAACTGAAACGAGAAACAAACTGCTAAAACGTGAAGACACATTGTTGTAGTCAATAGCAAGTCCAATGTTTATCACGAGTTGAAATGGTATAAGTCACAGAGTTATGACTAGAGGATATTTTAAATAAAAGAAATAAAATTACGATAGCGTTGCAACAAAACACCAAAGAGACTTAGTGTGGCGGGTGAGAAAACCTTCAAATGCTAAAAAATTAAATAAATACATTTTCTACTACATATAGCACTGAAAACTTTAGTGTTTTCCCTAGAATACTACAGGCATGGCAGGACACCTTGACGACACTGTCCACTTATACCCATGCCCCTACATGACTGGCCTTTTTTTTTTTTTTATCTAATAAACTGTAGCAGCAAGAATTTTTAAAATGTGGCTACACTGTAAGACCATATAATGCCACGAGATGGTACTTCCTTTTTGTTGTGGTAGATGAGAGCTAAATGTAACTGCCGAAGTTTTGCTACGTTGCTAAAATTATTCTCCTTAGTAATGAGCGGTGCAGGGTACGATTGCTATATTTCACAGTTTACACATAAGTAATGAATGTAGTGTACTGGATTTTAATAGTTGATGTTCAATACTGTCGGAATAAACTCTTTCTAAGCTAACTACCGGCACCGGCTCACTGCAATAAAGTTGGAACGACAGCCGATATTCATTTGATATTCAAAGTTTTTTTGCCTTGATCTGAACCCGACATTCCATATTCACGTTTTATACGCGTAATGTGAAAACGCAGTATCCCTATGTGTTTTAAAAGAGGGCAATCTTATCAGAATATATGTAGCCTTTTAGTGATGTGTAGCCCGTTGGCACATCAAAACGAAAGCTGGTCAGGTATCTTAATAATAAGTCGCTAAATTTATTAAAAGCAGCAAACATTTCGTTCTAGGCAAGTTTGCTCGGTTTGTATTATACGTATAAGTAATTATTTTATTTGTGTAAGGTTGAACATTAAAAAAAATCAGTAATTGTCATATTATAAGTGCTGCTGAAAATACAACTACTTAATAAAGGGCTTGCCCTCTCCAAATCCGCACCACTCTGTACTGCACTCACAGATTACATACGGACCCTTATTACAGTTGTGAAACCCCCCATGTAGTTGTGAAAATTAACACAACATGCAAATTGCCATATCAAACAATTTAGTGCCTGCT
>JAQQZT010000017.1:13890983-13901381 GCA_030068275.1 Clarias platycephalus
AGTTGTGAAACCCCCCATGTAGTTGTGAAAATTAACACAACATGCAAATTGCCATATCAAACAATTTAGTGCCTGCTCCCAAATACCTCTATTATACTTCTTGATCCTTTGCCTAAGAATTTTTCACAGACGGTTCTTTTGCACACATCTCAATAACAAGTGGTTAAATAGTTACTTTCAGAAAGGTGTGTGTAAAGATTCCTTATCAGCTGTGACCCAGGATCATGATGGACCTTGGGACGCTATCTTACTATAACCTGAACTGATTAGGCTCATGGCTGTTTTATGCGCAACATAAAAACGACAGCCACACACGAAGAAAATGACACTTACTTTATGTTCATACTACATCTCAACAAAGAGACAGGGAAATAGTTATTTTCTCTGTGCCAGATACAAAGACAATTAATTTTGGATGAACGAGCATAGTGAAATCGAAGAAGTAAATCATTAGGGAGAAAAAGAAAACCATTTTGCACTGATTAGTGTATTAATGTATGCATCTAAATAGTTACCTTTAGATGTCATATGAAGTTACATTTCTAGGTTAGATAGACAGATATTAGACATATATTTAAGCAGACTTATGTCTCACCACTATGTTTATTACGCTGTCCTACAAAAAAATTATCTATGCAGAGAGACAGTTAACGCTTCGACTGCATTTTAAATCTGTCCCGTCCCCCCCCCCCCAAAAGTTGAGGCGTCACACTGAAATAATTCCCCACCAATATTTTCCAGAATTATGCCACAGCCACATCTGACAGGTTTTCCCAGACACCACATATGCACGCACATACAAAATAAACAGTTAAAATGTGCTTATTAATATCAAATAATATCTAAATTATGATTAGTTTGTCGTAAAAAAATAAGATGCAGCAAATAATGTAAAAAAAAATGCCTTAAAATCACGAATGGATACAAATATTTCGAAAGCTTTTTTTTTTTGGCATGTTTTCCTTTTAATAACCCGCTGATACCCTGGATAACTTCATATTTTGCTTGTTGCAGTACTATTGACATGAATTGAGACACTGCAGGAAATGGGGTTGAAAGGCCAAAGAATAAAATGAAAATAAGAGAAGAGAAAAAGTATAAGTGGTTCTCTTTTTTTCTGGCAAAAAAAACAAACAAAAATTTTTTTTTAAAAGAGGCGGCAAGGGGGTCGTCCAATTTGGAAGAAAAACTAGAATGAAAAAAAAAAAAAAAAAAACAAAGAAAAGGAAAAACAAACAAACAAAATACAGCAAAAAGCAGATCTGGGTGTGTAGTTGAAGCATTTTTTTTTTGGGTATCCATGGCATTCCTACCTTTCATTTCTAACACAGCATGATCGGGTACATCCTTCCCTTCCTCATCAGTTCGCTTTAATGTTCGATCTTTTAAATCCTCATCCGTGGGACAAATTACAATAGCCTTGCGTTGAAACCCTTCAAAAGGACGCATTTTTCGTCTCTGGGCTGATCCATATACATTTGTCTAGCAATGGTGACAAGAAAGAAGTAGAAGCTTGTTTGTTATTGTTCAGTTGTTTGCTTTTGTTAAGGCTTTGTGTTCCGAAGGAGGGGTTTGGGATTCCTGCAACAATGAAAGTGAGAGTTTTTTTTGTTTTTCATGCCTATAGTTACTGGCTAGTGGTTGCCTCTCACAACCCCCGTATTTCACTTACCTTGGAGACTGAAGTGAAGTCCGGTTTCATACAGAGAATACTGTCTTTTTTTTTTTTTTTATAATAGAAAAGGGGACCAACTCTTGCTCCTCTAGATTCTAGTCCTATATTTATCGTATTAAAAAAAAAAAGTACATCATACTGAGTAAATGCAAGTCGCCAAACACGTAGTACTTTACCGATTCACTTTATAAAGTCACTTCATTCGCTACTGAAGATCCAGGTTGTTGCCTACATGACGTTTTTTAAAATTATGATTTTGGCACACCTTACCAAGCCGGCATGATTTCAATCTGTCTATAACATAATTCATGCAATGCCGTGCTAAAAAAAGGAGTGCTAAATTAACTAAATAAAGTCACACGAGCAAATAGAATATTAATAAATCACTTGTATTTTTAGAGACTAGCAAACATGCATGGGGCGGGTCTACTCTTTCCTGTGTCCCCTTACTTACCTATACTTACCTAATTTCATTCAAACGTCCTGCTATGCCCAGCACAGACAAACACTTATAACCTACCTTCCCATACTTACAAATTCCTTTAGGACCAAAGATTCGTCCATGCGACCCTGACCTACCTTAACATGACTTGTCAGAACCTGACCTGGAAACTTCAACTCTGTTAGTCCCACTTACCTTGGGGTTCATTTTAAAAACAACATTCAACACTTCCAAGTAAATCTATTTCATAAACATCGAAAAAGATGTTGGGTTCTTACGATTACGGTTACCATAGCAACAGAAGGTGTTTTCTTACTCACCAGGCTGCGATTACTTGTTTTTCAACATCTTACTAATGACATGGACTATCTGTACAGTATGGCATTTCTTTATAACAACACATACAGTATAAAAATAGAAACCAAAACATATTCAAGTATAGTTGATCCACTATATAGTTATCTACTTTTTTCTTTCGTTCATTTCATGCAAGACCATAAAGGAAAACAAATTAAAATATGGCAACAACGTAATGAAGCTTGACATAATAAACTGGTTTGCATGGGTGCTGTTGTGCTAGAGAGAGAGCAGAGGAGCATTAATGAACATGTGCATCGGGAGCAGCAGTAGGGCGTAGGGTCGGGGACATTGTAAGAGGTGGAGGCGGAAGTGACAGTACCTGGTCCAGGATGTAGTTGCGTTTCTTGCGAGCGGCGATCTGGATGAGACGATTGAGGCACTGCGTGGCCTGCGAGATGAGAACGTCCCAGCGTCCAGCGTAGTTCCTCTGGCGACGGAGTCCCATCACCTAAAAGGCGAACAAATAATGAACCAAGGGGTTATGAATAAGGGGGTTTGACAGACAGGATGTGTGCAAGACATCCTTACCTTCATTTTCTCCATTATGGCATTGGTACCAAGAATATTAAACTTCTTCTCAGGATTCTCCAAAGAGTGCTTACTAGCCCATGTGGTCTTTCCACTGCCAGGTACTCCTACCATCATTAGGATCTGAGGGGTGAATAATGTATTACAGTGAATAGCTTTGAAGGAATCAGGGTGTAGATTCAAAATCCTAAACCCATCCATTCAGGAAAACATCATTACTCGTTTACAATCAACATCATTATTGGTCTGTAGTTGAACATAAGTTAGATTTTGTAATAAATGCAAATACTTTAAACAGAACTGAAACGCTAAATACGAGGATGCGTACCTCGCACTCTCCTTTAGTAGCTGGCCCGACTGTTCCCCTGCTTCTGTCTTCCAGGGCCAGATCCTGAATAAACGTGTATCCCTCAAGTGGTGGGAAATATGGTTCCTCCTTCTGTCCGAAGTTGAACTCTATGCCGCAGTTCTTCACCAGGATGTGCGGGAAGAGAGGACGACCAGCCAGCTCCTGACGGGAAATGCGGTAGCACGGCCCGAGCAACTTGCCGTTTTTGGAGAACGCCATCTCCACTTGCTCTTCGCTCTCAAAGTCCTGAATTAAGGAGCAAGATATGACTTCACTGTACATCCAGATCTGCAGCTGACCTGCTTCATTATTATTCATGATTGTATTTATGGGTCCTTACTACCAGAGGAAATTAAAAACTACTCACAAGGAAGCAGCCAATGACATCATTTTCACCAAACCGCTCTCCATAGTCCTCAAATTTACAGTCAGAGGATTTCTTGCCAGTTCCACCATAGCCATAGGAGAAGGGTTCCTCTCCTGAAAAAAAACAAAAAAAAACAATAAGAAGCCTATTTACAAGGTTAAAATAATTATTCCAACATTTTTCTTATACTACCTTACCATCACGTTTGTAGTGTAAACAAGTAAACATGCAACCTTTTCACTTTTAACTGATTAATCATGCATTTAACTAAAGCTCAGGATTCACAGATGGCCACATTAAAATGACCCTAAAAAGACAACACGATCCATATAAACCATGACAGTTGACTACTGTTTGAACTGCTGTTATAAATCTGATCAATGGGAATCATCACCAGTCAACTCCTGGCAACTGAGCTTACAATTCTGTAAGTATCATGATTTTATAAACGCAGCGATATTTATAATAATTGGTGATGTTTTCCCACATCAGATGTCTCCAAAATCTTAAAACTCAACTCGACCATGAATGCGCAGGTCTTCTAACACAAGCATGTGGGCCTTCCAACACATGCGATTTTTCATGATTAGAGTTTTAAGACTGGTGTAACACGTGTTAATGAAATGATTTTAATACCAATTCCCCTCACAGAGTTTGGATACAAAGGGCAATCAGAAGCTTTTAACATGGATTTTTGATAATGTGACCTAATAAAAATGCGGTTATATCCGAAGTTGATTGGTCAGGGCAGGATGAGCTGAAACCAGTCATTCTCGGTCACTGGATGATTAATGAATGTAAAAAGATAATTGAACAAGTAATCGATTTTGAAGTCAGTGTGGGATTACACATGAATGGCCACACAAAGGAATTGCAATTCAGTCATTCGATTCCCCTCCCCATCACTACTGCTAGATCTGTATAACTTGTGACTGTTGGGATCATTAAATGTTTCAGATGTGTTGGATAAGGATTAGGATGAAAAACACCAGGTTCCTTTAATCTGTAGGTACTTCTACTATCAAACTAGGTTCTCAAGTTGTCCAAGCTGCCCAATCAATAGCTTGGATATAACAAAACAGGCAAATCAACAAAAGTACAAAATTTCCTTGTCAACTCACCAAGTTGGGTGCTACAGGAGTCCAAAGACCAGCCGATTCTCACCACATGGGGATCCGGCTCACTGGCGGGGAGGTGCTTTACAGCGATCTCCTCGTTGATCTAAACAGCAAGAATGTCTTTTTATCTGGTGTATACAAAAATATACATGTACATAAGTGACTAAGATTATGCACCTCCTCTTTTCCAGTTGTTTACCTTCATTTCATAGCATATACGTCCTTTGGAAACACCATAAGTAGCTCGGGCACCTGCCCACAAGTACGCAAACCCCTCGATGGTAAGCGGGTATCCACTGTACCGGTCTCGAGAGACCTTAAAATGCAGGTCACAGTTATCTGTACAGGAAAAGAAAAATTACTAAAATGCAGGCTGTGATATAATACACCACCAACAGCATTTAAAGGAATGGGCATTATTACACAAAACACACAACTATGCTTTTCACTTTGTACTCACAGGTGTCAACAGCCACAAGGTTTTCATCAAAGTCTTCTTCATCTTCCTCGGCCGGGGGCTGTGGCGACCGCCCCCTGCGGAGCAAATGGAGAAGTGTGCGTCCAGAAAGGAACAATAAAATAGAAAGCAGTAAAATATATACACAGGCATTAGATTTACCTCCTGTCTTCACGATGCTCATAGTATCCGTATCCACGGCCGTCGTCGTAGGATCTTTTGCGGCTTTGTGAAGTCTGTTGCTCATCTTCTGCTTTAACCTGTGCTGCGTGGTCACCTGCCATGTGCGTCCCATCATTTGCTGCCTCGTCCTGCTGTGGCACGTCGTTCTCCTTCTTTGACTCCACTTTTCGTTCACAGAAATACGAGTGGAACACGTCAGCACAAAACGAATCAAGATAGACAATAATTACCCAGAGTGTAGTTTTGCAGTATAGATTTTCAGAGACCACACATCCTTAAAAACAAATACAATCTATTTATGTAAACATACTACATGTTAATTAATCCATACAAATGATACATTTACAATCCAATCCAAACCAATGCATTTTAAATTTTCTTGTAGTAGTTTGTCCTTAACTTAAAAAGGCAATTATTTTTTTTTCCTGGTGGTGGTGGGGGGGGGGGGATTCTCACATAAGGGTTAAATCTGGATCTTAGGTGTAATAAATATTTTAGATTTGAACACGACTCACCTTTAACACTCGTCACCTCCTGCTGAGACTGTTCTGCTTTCGGCTGTTTGACCTCTGGCTGCTCCTGTGCTTCCTCAAGCTGCTCCTGTTCTACAGCCGGCTCCTCGGACTCCTGCTTCACCTCAGGATCCTCAGAGCCCTGGCTATCGGCAGGCTCTTCAAAGCCCCACCCAGGTTCTTGCTCCTCGTCCAATCCTTGCTGCATCTCCTCACCGAAGCCTTGCTTTTGCGGGTCCACCTCGTCTGAGGCGAAGTCGGTTGATTCAAAACCAGCAGCACCGTTCTCGTTACTGTCATCTTCCTCGTTGTTTTCCTCCTTTTCCTGGTTCTGGCTGACATCGTTTTCATCGTCATACTGAGGCACGTCAGATCCTCCGTTGTCTGATGCATCACCAGCATATTCTGGAGAAATATAAAGTATGCTTTAAGTAAAAACGTATTACCATATTATACTGTAGTACATGAGCTTGCCAAAAACAGTGGCCACACTGATATAACACTAGATGCAAACCATGAGGTGGGACAGGACAGGGGAAAGTATAATCTAGGTGCACAAGAAAAAAAGCCCACACAAACATGCTGAATGCTCTTTAAAAGTGTCCCTAGTCATAACATGTTGGTTTAACTTGGAAACATCCTATAGCTCAAGTGCACATTAGCACTAGATTTTTTTTACTTAAGAATTTGTTACAATTCTAAACAAACTTAAACTATTTGCTCCTACCACACAGACTGCTGTGCTGCCTGCCAATGTGTGTACAGTTTATAGCGCACCACCTGTAGGATTATAGAGGAACTGCGATATTTCATTACCTTACATACAAACATATAAATAAAAAATTGTTTTAAAAAATGATTATGGAGTCACTGAGGCGATATCGGAATCACCGTACAAAAGAATCACTATATGTAACTGAATCTATTTTTCCCTGCATCTCTATTATACCCTGCAAACTTTTTCACATTTGGGGTTCCTGGAGAAGAAAATATTTCCAGATACACACGCAGATCTTTAAATACCTACTTTAAATAATTAAGTTTGCTTATAGCTTTTAGTGAGTTGTTGTAAAGAATTTCAGCCTAGGATTACATAAAAATATTTTTTAAAAAGGGATTGTCTCTTATTGAATTGTCTTGTGAATCTTACTTTATCAATCAGTACTAGAACAAGCTCAGAGCTGTCAAATACATTTTGAAACACGTAATGCAACCAAGAAAAATGACAGGCTCGATCTTAGCTGATTCTCCAGGTCATTGGTATTGTTTTTGCAAAAACTGCTTTTTGTAAGTGACTGCAATCACTCGAATAATTTTAGGAATAAAATGACCACAAATAATTTTCTACCCAAGGCTTTAGTGAACACGAAGTAGACTTTATGCTAACTAAAACTTTCTTGTTATAGAATTGCCCTTTCTACCTTACAGCATACAGAAGGGGTTTATTTATGGTCGCACTATCCGGTATCACCCACATGAGGATGGGTTCCCTTTTGCCACCTTGCCTTTGGCTTGCTCATTAGGGGACAAACTGATAGACTTTTTAATTTATATTCAGAATCTATGATTTGTGTAAAGGTGACTTGTGACAATGTGTGGTGCATACGTCCAATATACCCGGCCCACACCTCAAATTAGCAATGCATTAATACAATGTAATGAAACGTGTTTCCTACCTTGAAATAAAAATGTTATACTCCTCAATAAACTGTTAGTTCTGTAGCCTACTAGCTTCCCTCAAAATAACTTTGACTTCAAAATAATTTTGTTATTACAGTGTCGTATATTGTCCTTTAAGGTCAGTTTGTTTAATCGATTTATTTAGCAATAAAAAGATTGGGCACTGGGGGCTCGGTGGTAGGTTTCCCTCTTGCCATGCAGAAGGCGCGGGTTCGATTCCTACCTAATGACCAAGCCCCAACCACTGGATGTAGTGCCGGTCCGAAATCCGGATAAAATGGGAGTGTTGCATCAGGAAGGGCATCTGGCGATTATCAAGTAAAGATACTTTGCTTGTTAGTTTTTTTTTTAAGAATGAATATTAGTTAATGGAGATTTTTTCGGTCACCTGCAAACGTTTTACTGTTGAAAGTTGGAGCGTTTTTGGTTCACAAGTAACAAATTGCAGGCACACAGCACCATTCCTTTTGTATCTTCTGTATTGTATTCTTCTGTATGACTGCTACGACTGTAAGTGTCAGATAGATGTGAACCTATCTGACACTTGAATGCAAGTTGCGTTAGAGTTACTTTGGTTTGAACATTTGTTTGCACTCAGTCAAATTTTCCACTAGATTTAAATGTTTGATAAAAGTCATCACCAATCATTCAGGATATGTGACCTTGAATAGATCCGGACCTGTGAATTTGAAGTTTGAAAACCTGATCAGAATTTCGTAGACCTTCCACCCAAACAGCTTACCTCCACCCATGCACTCCTCTTTCCCCACGTCCTGGTCCTCTTCCTCTTCTGCTGCTCCAGCAGCCTCGGCGTCCAGCGCCGCCTGCAGTCTGTCCGCTAAGTCCGCCTTCAGACCCCGAGTGTCCAAGCCGCGACTCTGTAGCTCCTCTTTCAGCTCATTCACTTTGAGCTTTTTCACATTCAGCGTGCTCATGTTGTTGTACGCTCACTCACGAGTCCCGTTAAACGGAAACCAGTCACCCTGCAAGCAATAAAAACAAGACAAACGTGACTTTCAGCTGCAAACGCTATGGTTACACACACAGTGCAATATAAATGAAAAGTAAAGAAAAAGGAAAATACAAATAAATAAATATAAAATAAACAGACTGTATATTTTTTTCAAATACAAATAAATAATAAAAACACTACATAAATATATAAAATAAATTATATATAATAAATGTAAAAAAAAATAAAATAAAACCATAGATTTTTACAAGAGTATATACACACACATACACAATATACTTATAAATATATATAACTAACTAAACTAAACAAAAGTAAATATATTTACAAAAAGTAAACATAATAAATATAAACTAAAAATATATAATAACAATCTAAATATAAATGGAATAATAAAGTACAGCTGTATGAGTGATTTGTGTGATTCAGCCGTTAGTGCCGTTTAGTCGGCTGTTAGCTAAACAAATGAAGGGTAACGTTAGCTGCTAATTAAGTAAGTTCATATTTTACTTCTATTCTTGCAACCAGGAATTTATCCGTTTAATCAGCAACATGTCTATGCTGGTTATTCCTGTATGCATGCATCAAGTATAAGTTGCGCTCAATAAATCTTAAAACAGCCGGTTAAAATGCGTTAGCCGTTAGCTAGCCAAGCAAGTTAGCCAAAGCTAACCAAGCCAATATTTGTTTGAACCACTAAAGCTAATATCATGCACAAGTTAAATAATTACTAAAGCAAATATAAAACATGCAAAAAAACAACTATTTGTTGCATAAAAGCTGTAAACATACCTTGTATATGTATATATGTGTGTGGGGTTTTTTGAGTAGCTGCGGTATACACAAGATGGAGGCTGACCGAAGCCTACAGAACTGCGCTACTTCCGGGATAGTACCAAGCTAAGCCCGCGTAAGTTCTCAACCTAGCATCTGATTGGCTAGATTTGCTATCAATCTTCAAAATCTGCCTTATCATTGGCTGCTTAATGTTTTTAAAGCAGTTGGACGTCCTTTTCTGTTCTTGAGGGCAGAATTTCACTTTCAGATTGTTGAACTTCCTGCTCAAATAAGCACATGCAAGATTGATAGAAGTCGGAATAAAAAAAATAATTCTGACTAAAAAAAAAAAATATATATAGAAAATAATATTTTTATTTTATATATAATATAAAAAAAATATTATATAGAAAACTGAGGTTTGTAGAATTTTTTTAATGCAAGGAAATTTTGTTTGTATGATCTTTAAAACGATCCCACAAATAATAGAATAAAAGTCATGGTCCGCCCCTTGTTTGTTGATTGGTTTTCTCTTGGCTTGGCGAGTAACGCGATCGTTAAGAATCTGCCTGGACTTGTGCCTGGATCAGGAAGCAACTCAAAACATCCTGTGGAAATCCCCAATACATAAAATATAACATCCAGCCGGTTGTTTGGAATGGAGAGAGAGTTTGGGACAGTAGCGGCACTCAAAGCCCTCGGGTAAACGAACACACATTTACTTCCGGTTGTGTTGGACTTGAACAACTACTAACAATGTTATAAAACTATATGAATACTTTACAGATATGGCAGTGATCTCTGTGTGTCTCGGTGTGAGTGTGATGAACTGCCGTGTCCACTGCTCTCCTGGCTGGTGCTGGAGCTCAGAAAACACTTTCCTGAACTTGAAGGTATAATATATATGTATATTCATATATATTCATATATATATATATATATATATATATATATATATATATATATATATATATCTG